>JADLZN010002695.1:0-58152 GCA_018155175.1 Sinocyclocheilus anophthalmus | reverse complement strand
TTTTTTTTTCAATGATGATTACTTTTGATAAATAAATGAATAATTAACTGCATATGTAATTGTTTTTACAGCGGTGAGCATTACAACCAATAACATACGATTCCATTGAGTTTATTAATGCAATGGCCAATCAAAGGCGTTCAGATGAGTCATCACTGAAACAACAGAGTTTTGTTGTTGAGTGTGATTCTGCACAATCTGGCTCCTAAAATCCACCAACCTGGCTATTTCATAGAAGGAGCGGTGCCCATGCTAATAACATGGGCAGAATGCCTGACAATGGAAAATACGATTCGTATTAGGCCCTATTTATAACCCATAAAAAGAGTCGGTAACATTTACATAAGGTGTCATAGTGCTGGACCGGTCGAGACCAACGCAGAACATTTGGCGAGTCCCAGGACCAAAGGTCCGAGGACAAGTCGCGTCCGAGACCATAGAAAAATGTCGCGAGGCTGGACTGAGTACTACAGCCCTACGACTCGTTCCCTTCGGGCGGGAACTGATGGTAAAACTAACGACATCGTAAAATGTCTGGATATTTACTTTGAAAGTGAAGCAATATGGTAAGGGGCGTTACATTTTTGACGCGTGCTTGCGGTGTTCGGCCAATCACAATGCACTGGGGTCAGCTGGCCAATCAGAGCAGAATGCGCTTGTCAAGGAGGGTCTTGTTGAAAACGACGTGTTTGAGAGAGACGGGGCATAGAGAACCTAGAATAATGTACAATATTTGAAAAAATAATGTGTTTTTTGAACATTAAAGCATGTCAGCATATTCTGTTACACCAAATACACAAAATAATGATCTTTAAAATAGAATCATATGACCCCTTTAAAAAAATGGCAACTTGTTTACTTAGTTGGAGTAATCAAAAATGTTTATTTAATTTGTAGAATTGTACTATTTAATGCTGATGTTGTTTACTTTGTTATTTAGCTATTTAGCTGTAACGGTTTTAGATCCTGTTTTATACCCTATTATATGTGTGTGTATATATATATATACATGAAAGTGTGCAGCTAGGGTGTTATTGGTGGAATGCTCACTCAAATGCAAGCTTTTTTCAGGTTTTGTTACACACACATGCAATACTTACTCACAGCCAGTTTAGTATATTCAATGCAGACACTGTTTTAAAAAAACTACTATGGTATCTGTGTTGCTTCATGCAGGACTTCAAGAATACTTAGTAGTTTGTACAGACTGAGGAATCTGAATATGGCTGCTGTGATTAAGCACAGATGTGTCCCTCAAATGCTGCAACCAGTTTCCCAGTTTCACACCCCACCTGTTGGCCAGACATTCCTATTGATTGCCTTGACCAGGGCTGGAGATAAGAGCACCAGCATGACAATAATTGCACCGACTGCACTCCAAGTGAATTTTTCTACAAGTATATTTTGGCAACTGAAAGGAACCTTAAATCAGGAAGAAGGAAAGGGGAACTGAATAGGTGGCTTGAATTGTACTTGTCCAGTTAATCAATTTAAAGATCCTAATTTAAAGGTGATTTTCTTCAAAGTCTTTCCATGAGGGTAATTAATGAAAGCCCTGTTGTAAAAAGCACATGTACGCAAACCCACTGAACAATTTCAGTTATCTTCAGAGGTTTTTCATCTAGTTCCATGTAATTTTCTGGATTTTGGAATCCTTTTCAGCCTACTCCAAATGATAACCTGACCTATTTAGACAGTGGTGTCCTCAGAATGGATCATTTGACATATGTCCCCCATAATGCACATTTAAGTGAGACTCAAGGGCGCCATGAAGATAGTTTTAAGGGAGGTATGCAAGACAGAAATTTGGGCCCCCTTCTTCCAGATGAATGTTTTTTTTTCTTTTGAAGCTTAATAAGAGATTGAAAGAAACTAGCCTATAGGCTATATATAAATTGTCCGACAGCTCACTGTCCGAATCCGACTGGAGCCCGTGTCTCTTTTCTCTTTCTCGCTTCCCCATTGCTCAGCTGCTGTTGCAGCCATTCAAATAGTTCAGTTTCGGTTTTTAATGGCAAAGTGGTTATAGTTATTTTCGTTTCTTTATTAAGTTAATTTAGAAATATTTTATGGAAATTTTTTGTTTGTTAACAAACAAGTTTTTGTTTGTGTACGAACAAAGCGGCCAGCGGCAGACAATGAGTTGATCATATGTTTGATCAATTTAGCCTTCTTAAATCATCACGACTTGACTAAAATAAAATATATAGATATAAAATACTTAAAGCATATCACGATGTTAGTTTAAACATTTAACCTAGATAAAGGTATATCCAAGCGTTTGTGCGGAGAGTGCAAGCGAAAACTGCGCTTTGCAAGACAGTATTGAGGCGCCGGCGCGATCACTTGCATTTTATTCTTAATAACAGAAACAACTGAATGCCGTCATTTTAGCTCATAAAGATACGAGTAATGCATCATTCAGAACTGTAAACAGTCTTTTATTTGTGTGCACTCATAATATCTACAAAACGTTGTGCTTTTTTAAAATAGCCTGAAAACAAACAGCATGCGCTTTTGTGCTGTCTTGAACGGGCTGAGCGCTTCACAAAAAGCATCAAGAAAGACATGATCATGCCACCCTGAGACTGATAATTCATGGTAAAAAAACAACTATGGTTTTGAGAGATTTGTGTATTCTCTATGGGGTTTGCCTTTTAAAAGTGTGCCATTTCAACTTGTTTTTCAGAAAAGACATTTCTGTCACTAATAAAGTGGATGGTGAGCAAAGGTGGTGGCTACATTTTGGAGCAGCACCTGGGTTTTGCAGATGGCTATGTATTCTTTGGCTGCTTATCTTTTTCCCCATTATGTTTCTGTTGCCTGAAGATTAATTGTTAGGATAAATCCAGATGATACAACATAATGCACTGCAAAATGTCCTAAGTCAGGAGAAATGAAGATGCATTGTTCCAGCATTGGAAGACTGTATTTATAATTGTTATACATGCAATGTTTTAAAGAATTTTATATTTTGTAATTATTGTGTCTGTTTTAATTGAATGCCAGTAGTACCTACGTATGTAGGGTAAATAATACATATTAAATAATTAATAATTAATGCCAGTTAGCTACTGATGAATTTTATTTTTTTACAGTAATTTACTGTAAAAAGTACAGTTTGCAACTGAAAACCAAATACAGTTTGCTATGGTACATTTTAATTACAGTAACTTACTGGCAACACTGTTTCAAAAACTCTTTGAAATGTCTAACAGTGTAGTGTTATGGAAGAATGATTTGATTCAAGACATTAAGTGTTTTGGTAGTTTTACTGCACTTTGGATGTACAATTTACTGCTGTGCCAAGCAGAAAGTTAGGAGAACATTGTGAATAATATTGATAAAGTGATAGTATTGAGAAATGTGTCTTAGTTATTGTTAAAACAATTGTAAATAACACCTGATCTATAAACTATAGATGTCATTGGTTTCAAGTTCAGTAAAATCTTATTTCATGCAATTGGTTTCAACACTATAAAAGTAGAGATGAATCTTTGAGAGCATTATTATAGTATAGTTCTTCACTGACTTTCAAGAAAACTAGCATCAGAAGGAGAAGAGGGATGCTGCCACCTTTAAACACCAGCAGTTCCTTTGTGTCATCTCAATATAGGTGACTTCCATTAAAAATTCCCATGCAGCATTCCTCCTGCTTTAATGCAGTTCACCGCTGATAGGAACCACAACACTTCAAACTGAGCTCAAAGGAGAATCATTGCAGGGCCATCTATGTTTTGTCCTTATGTGACTGATTTAAAATGCTTGTAACACCGTTCGTAGGTCGGGAAGAAGGAGGTGGGAACCGGCGAACATTTAAACAAAACTTTAATAATAAAACAAACACATAATAGCACGACAGCCCCTCGCGGACGACTGTCGTGTGCACAAACAGAACCAAAACACAAAATAAAGTCCAGGCCTGGTCCTCTCTCGTCTTTCACTGTCGTCACTCCTCCATTTATCCTTCCGGAGCTCCTCCGTGGGACTCGAGACTGGTGAGTGGCGCAGGTGTCGCGCATTAGAACGTACTCCACCGGCCTCGCTCCGTTCCCACGGCTCTCGGCCCCGCCCCTCTCGTCACAATGCTATTTTGTGTGTGTGTGTGTGTGTGTGTGTGTTTTAAGGTTCTAAAGCACTGGAACAGTTTCAGTTAGTGTCGTAAAAGAAACATTACAGGTAACAGAACTAGTGGCAGGTCTATTGCACTTGCATTGCAAGATGTAATACACAGATCCATTTTGACACATCAGATTTTTTTATTTTATGCATTTATTTGATTGATTGATTTATTTTTGTCCCGTGTATTGCTGTCACAACGTGAAACATCACAATTTTAGATTTAGTCCTGCATTTCAATATGGTCATCACTCCTGAAACTTAAAATTGTGAATGGGATATACTGTATATATAGAGCTCCCTTTATAATCAATAAAGCTTATATCACTTCAGTTCAGTTCAGAGTGAAAACTCCCATTACCAAAAAGAAAAGAAACCTTTCTATGCTGCACAATGAATCTCTAATGAACATTGTGTTTATATTGTGTTGGTTTTTGTGAAACAAATCAACAAAGAGCGCGAAGAAGTCTCGTTAAACAAACTCTGTTTTGTGTATTTGTCTGTTTACTGTATTGAGACTGACTTAAAAACCTCTGATTAGCCATTGCGATTGTACGCTCAACAAACCTGTCTGTGATTGGCTACAATGCTCAATGCTGCAAAAAAACACTTTAAAAATGGAATCTTTGACGCTTTTCACAGAGCACTCACACAAATATGGGAACATTTAAAAGGAGCTGCCTATCAGAGATACTAGACCCAGTATTTTGTACTATCAGTGCTGCGAAAGGGCGGGTATCATGATGTTTGTTTGTTGTTTATTTAAGTATCTACAGAAGTCCTGCTTCAAAAAATATTGAAGGTTAAGGTTAGTTCATGTTTGTGTGTATAAGCATCAAGACATTCATTTTCTCTTGTTTCTCTTGCTGCCTGCTGAATAGGAAGCCTGATAAAATCAGAACTGAAAAATTGCTTGTATTAAGATGTAAAGTAATTAACATCAACCAAAAGTATATTTTCTCTTTCTTGTCCTTATTGGCTTAATGCCTGTTTATTTACCTTACAGATCACATTATAAACCAAAGACATTACAGCTGGTACTGGGAATGGTAAGCTTAGCGTCTGTTTTGAGGTGTTTGTGTATATTCTTATCCATACATCTGTGGGAATGCTATACTTAAGACAAATAGCAAAGAATTTGGACCTATTTGGTTTCCAGAACCAATATTATATTAATATATCACAAAAAAAAACACTAAATTATCCTAAGGTTTTTTCCAAGACCATAACTTTTGTTTTATGTAATGAGGGAGTTTTCCAAACCAGATGTAAAACATTAATTATGACATGACATCATTAGCAACCTCATAATATATTAAGACGACATGAGAGAATCTGTCAGTTCTTAAAGAGCCAGTTCTGTTCATTCAATCCTGAGGAATCTGGTTTCCCTGAACACTGACTAAATTAATTTCTTTGAAATGAGTTATAGTTTCCAGCTGCACTGACATTTGCCTTTGTTTGAGAGATTTTCTATTGATTTTTCATAGAACTCAACTATTAAATGAAGTAGTGGGGTCGGATTTGTGCAAAGTCATTATGTGGAATCATTAAAGGTTAATAACATTGTTTTAATAATATGATACGACTACTACTAATATTTTATTATCAGCAACAACAATACTATGTATTTATTATTCATTATAATATAATATTAGCAATATAAGTATCATTATTATCACATTATGTTAACAGGGACATCTTGTATATCTCAGACATTTATTTTTCAGTTTATAGATTTATTGTATAGAGTTGTATAGTCACATTTTCTTTATATCAATCAAATTAACAAACTGAGTTAAAGAGGCATGAACACCTGGTCAAGAAATACTGTAAGTTTGGGGTTATTTTCTAAAACTCATGAAGAGGCAAGTTTGAACCTGAGGCCGAAATCTCATATCTCTTATCTTAACTGTACCTAATGTCTGAAATGGACCCCGCTGCTCGTGTCTGCAGATGGATATTGGGCTCTGTATGGCGTATTCAACATCCTGACATCTCTGATTCTGTGGTTTGCTGGCTAAATATTTTATATGTTTACCTTATGCTCCCCATGCAGTGAGAGTGAGCGTATGGCAGCCCGTGCAAGCTGAGAGAAGAGAGTGTTCTGTAAGCCAAACACGAATCCTCCACCCTTGTAACAATAATGAACTGATACTAAATGCCCTTTAGACAGAAGTAAAGTTAGGTGTCGGACAGAGTGTGTTTGCTTGTTGTCTATGCTGTGTCCTGTGGGAAACACTCCATGATGGAGATCCATAAGTCTGTGTTCCTGTCTCTTTCTTCATCTCTACAGCTTATGCAGTAATGCACAGCTGTGTGTAATTGATGACATATTTTGGCTTGCTCTCATGATCTAATTAGGCTTGTAATCTTCCATACAGTGTGTGCATGAATCATATAAACGGTATATTTATGATGGTGATTAGAGTTCAAGAAAGTGGCATTATTTTCTCTCCTATAGAACACTTGGCTTTTTCTAACTGTCACTGGTTAAATGTCATTGTTATTTAGCCCAAAACCCATCAATCATAGTTTAACAGCTTTGTGTTGAGAAAAACATCTCATTGTGACTTTTCGGGTAGCACATCATGTCTCATCAGCGAATGACACAAAATGCTCATTTCAAACTGTACATGCTAGACCTGCAAGCTCACTCACTCAGTGTAGGCCACAAAGCTGTAATTGCTATATAAAACAAAAGTAATACTCAATAAAGCAGAAAACACTACAGCCATTTACTGCATAAAACGAAAGGATTACTGTCAGGATAGCAGGTAAACATGCCGTTGCTTTCTAGTGTACACTCCCAGTGGCAGAGTAACAGCTCTGGGCTCATAAGATAAAAGCTCTCAGCTATTTATTAATGTGAGCAGATAAATGAAAGTACAGAGATGTTGTTCAATAAAACATAATTGCATCATTACACAATGAAGGCACCTGTAGGCTAATGTGAGGGCTTGAAGTAGATGCTACGTGCTTCTGTGGGTTTGTTTTTTGTTTTAACATACACACACACCATTATATATAATATATCTATATATATATATATATATATAATAATGGTTGTTGTTCTCCGGACATCTATCTACATTGAACTTCTGGCATGATGCAGAGACCTGAGAGGTAATTAAGTTTGAGATGTTGTTTTCTCTCAGCACAGCTGACTCTGTGAAAGAATAACAAGCCGGCACAACAGCCAGTCGCCTGTAACTTATGGTCTATCGCCACACATTCAGGAAGAACCATGATTCAGCCTGTCAGGATGAGCGATGCTACACAAAACACTTCAGGTTTTGTTGAGGAAAAAAAAAGATTTTTAGGAAACGTCCTAGTTGTAATTGTTAATGATTTAGAGTTTTGAGTTTTTGTGGATTATTTAGATTTTGTGTAAAAACATTTTATTTTAGTCAGGCATTTCACCTACTTTCCGAGAGTTATGACAAATTTCCCCATCAGCAGTTTAAACCCAGCCGGAGCAGAGCATTGCCACATAATTACACAGCTCTGTTCACAAGCATTTTGCTTCTTTTGCTAATGTATATTGTTGTTTAGACCAGTGTGCCTTTGCAGAAATCATGTTTGCTATTAGGTCATTAAAAAAGGCTTAAAAGTGACTTCCAACTGCATCTCAAAATTCATTGCTGCCTTAAGTTTTTTTTGTCCCCCAAACACTTTGAATACAATTACTGATGAAGAATTTCATAGAAGAAAATTAATAAAAATGAAATGAGACAGACACACAGACAGTGTTAAATGGATGGAAGCAAAGATGTTATAGTGATAGGATTTTTTTATTGTGTATGCAAAGTTATTTCATCATACATTTTTGTGCTTTGTTTTGTATTCTAATAAATAATATTTCTCCTTGTAGAAGCTATTAAATTTGACATGAAATTAAAATACAGATTATCTTATAGAGAATGATTCATCCATGCATATTAAATTTTTTTTATTTGTTTTGACAATGTAATTTTTAATCAAAACGTCTTAACTTAAAAATATCATATTTTCAATGGAATGACAGACACATTTTCATTTAGAGTAAATTGGGCCATTTTTAACAGTTATCTCATTGTTAAAAAGTGGCAAAATTTTTCTGAATTGACTCTATAATTCTCCAGTAAATAAACTTTGGACACATATGTGTATTTTGTTGTAGAAGTTCTTCTACACTTCTTTTTGCCACTTCTGGGCAAAAAAATATTTTACAATGTATGTTGTAGAAAAAACAAAAGCAACATTCAGTAATGTAACACACAACTGTAACATAAATAAATAAATAAATTTATGCGATCTAATATATTCATTGGATTTGTTCTGTTTCCTCTACAATGCTGAGCATAGCTTGCATTTGAAGGCTTCAATTTGTAAGTGCAGTGGTTGAAATGGAATAGCAATGTGTTTGGCTGTTTCATGAGAGATGTAGTATTAGAGCTGAGGCCCCAATCTATTGAAGGGCCAGTGCTGCTATATCACAACAATTGAGTTAGCTCAGTGCAATTGCTGTCCATTCAAAGGCTGAGAAATTGAGTTTCAAGCTTGAAGCACTACCATTGCCCTGGAGGAGGGGTGGAAGGAGGGTAGAGTGATACAGAAATGAAGGAAAGACAAACATAAAACCATACAAACTATTGACCAGAGACAATGAGACAAAGAGTGCATGTACTTACTCTGCAGAAAACAACATCTTACACATGAGCGTTCTAATAAAAAAGTCCTGAGGCCTTAAGTTCACTTTAATAAAAAACTTGGGTGTAGTTAAAAATTATGCTGTTAAAGTTTAATTTCTTCTGACCAGCATCGATTCAAACATAGTCCATATGGCATTCATATTTTCAATTCCCATGTAGCCTGATCATATAGGCTCTATGTTTTCAGGAATTTATATCAGAAAGGACAAGACAACCCACTGCAAGCTTCTGGGAGTTAATTAATTCAGGCACAACAGTGTTTCAAATGACAATGGTTTGCTGAGTTGAGAAATTGAGCTTCGTTTTTGGTGTTCGGTGAAATAGCCATTGTCTCGCCTGCAGTAAAAACAGTGTTTAATTAATGATTTAGTTTTTAACTTTAAGATGATGAAAGCGTGATGTTTTCTGTTTATTGCACTATTAATTATATGGCCAAATTAAATTTGATCTTGTATTGTTTGATGTTATTGCACTTAGGCAATTGGGAGAAGAGTCAGGAAGAGCAAGATAGAGGGAGAGAACATTTATAATCTTTGAGGATATCAATATCGTAAGATTTATGTATTTTTACATAGAATGTAATGTGAGGACACCGAGCTTGTGAAGCAGAAATGGTTTATCTCAGGCCATGTTCCTTTTCTTTTCTAAGGATTTCGCATTGCTATCTCATGGGATCAGTACAAACACACATGCCTGGTTTGGTCGGACACATTAATTGTCTAATGAGAGGATGCTCATGTCTGCACCATGTTCGTTCTCTGTTGTGTGTTACAGGCCAGCAGATGTAGGAAAGTTAATTCAACCAGAGATGGTATAAGGATGAGAAAATCAATCACTTGTAGAAAAATGAATCAGAGAAATAGCAACACACGATATGAATATGTATTCCTGTAGCTCAAAGCATAGAGCATGGCTCTAGCAGCGCCCAGGTCATGGGTTCAATTCCCAGGGAATGACTGACCAGATAAAATTCATACCAGCAATGCAATGTAAGTTGCTTTGGATAAAAGCGTCTTCCATATGTAAATGAAATCTCGCTTTTAAGTTAATAATTTAAAAGAACAAATCAACTTTTTATTGTAGATTATGCATTGGCTGGACTGTAACCTGAAAATACATTGTTGTTGTTTTTTACTCGATTTTATCTAAAGCACAATTTATGACAGTGTTGTCATGTTTTATTGCTGATTTAACAGTGCTTTGATTCAACTCCCTCTTCTTTGAATGTGTACACTGAAAATAAAAATAAAGTTTCTTAATTGGGTTTAATGGTGCATGAAGAACATTTAATATCTATGGAACCTTACAAAAGGTTATTTATATTGAAAAAGGTTCATTAAATTAAACGGTTTACACTTCGAAAAATATTTTAAGATCTGTTCACTGGCATCACTGCATGTTAAAACCCAATTTTAACCTTTTTTAATGTGTAAATGTGTTTAATTGTGAGATTTGTGATAAAAGAGCCCTTACTGAAGGATGTTCATTTAACTATTTACATGTAAAATGTGTCAGAAATGTTTACTATAGTGCTGTTGTAGCTATTGTACACTGTGACAAAATCAGTTATTTCTATATTAGAAATTTTCCATATTTATTTTTTACAGGTGTTTTACCTGTATTTTGAATTTTGCACCTAATTGCGTTGTGTTTTACAGTTTACAGAATGTCCATTAAATTACTGGATAATACCCTGGCAGAAAATTACCAGTACATTTTATGTTATGTTATGTATTTATGTATGTATCATAGGCGGACCTGTCTGAGGGTGGCCCCCCCCTAAAAATATGATTAAAACCACGCTGTGCATTGTAAATAACAATGTCTTATACTTTAATCAATTGTAAGTAGTAAAAAAACACAAACGGGGGACAAAATTTTGAGTCTCCCCCTCCCTTGCCTCACTTTGGTCCAAATTGCTTTCGTCTTTTACATCACCTACACACACAAGTCCGGTGAGAGAGAACAAAGCCAATAGTTGAGGAAGTCCAGTAAGTAAGGCTGTCAAGGCTAATTTCTTCACTTAAACATCCCAGATGAAGTGATAGTTTCTCTTTAATACAGATGATGCCAATGTATTTTTCGATAAATCCGCTATCCTCCTGAGATCCAGCTATGGAGTTTTTGCCTCTGTAGTGGACATTATATTTTAGTGAATTTCTCTGAGAACTCACATGTCACAGTTTTAAGTCTGGATGTCCTGTACAGAGAACATTCAGGGCTTTTCAGAGATACCAAAATGATTGGAGGTTTGACTATGACCACTCCCTCTCCTTGGTCTTCAAAAAATGTCTGAAATTAATTTAGTGACACAAATTTTAATTACGAAATATGATAATATTTTGTAATTATAAATTAAATCTGATTAATTTTCTAATTGTTTGTCATAAATAAACATCTCAGAAAAATGTTATGGGGTTTCAAATCAAAATATGACCTTCTGTTATGAAACAGGACATCATTTCATAAATGTCCACTGTAGAGGACACCAGGAATAAAAGCATGTTTATTAGCATTTTGGAAGACAAAACAAATGAATAGGGAAAGAAATTATATATCAATATTCCTATAAAATATAAGATTATTTTGAAAATCTTGCCAATTATTACTACCATTATTACACTTCTTTTTTCAACATGCTGTCCCAACAACACTTTAATATGCAAATTAGATACAGTGTATAGAGAACATTGTGCTTAATGGGAAAACCAGATCATGGAATTTTTACACACATATTTTATAAAGCAAAATGGTATATCAAATAATTCTGTTATAATTTTATAACATAGTGAGATCCATCCTTAACAAAGTTAGTATAAAAAATCCTTAAACCGAAAATTGATTGTGGGATTTAAAAAAAAACTTCCCATGTTTTGCCTTTTCATGTCTATTTGTAATTTTATTTTTTTTAGGGGAAAAAACTGAGTCATGGGTCCTCACAGAGGACATAGCATAACTATAAATAAAAATATAATTTTTCCAAAAATTGTATTTTACATTTCTTTCTTCTGCTCTAAACAATGTAATGACATGAAAAAATACTAAATTCACAAAGCTTTTTATTTCTGGTTCTCAGGAGGCTATGTTAGCAATAATAACGTTACCTGCTTGAGGGAAATGGTTGCCAGATTTTCTTAACAAAACCAGCCCAATTGCTACTCAAAACTAGCCCAATCGTGTTTCAAGGGGGGTTCCCCTGTAAAAATCGCGTTCTGGGGGCTAAAATACACGTTATTGGGTCCGCTTCAAACCCGCGGACATGAAAAACAACCGCAGCAACAGTGTTAAAATAGCCCAATTCCACAGGAAAACGGGACTAAGCAAACACTGTGACGGATACCCGGCACGAGTCGCGTCAAGGCGCGACACAACAGCTTGGAGTTGTCTAATTTGGCACGGTCTCCCTGCAGCACTAATAGTAGTAAGCCATTCCTCTGTGTATACATCATAGTATGGAGGAAGAAACCTGCAAATAACAAGAAATAAATAAATCCACAAATAAATAACTAAAAAATATGCAAATAAATAAATAATGGTCTGGATAATACACAAAATTCTTGTTTAAATAATATAGAAATAATTTAAATGTGAGAAAGTAGACACATAAAATAAAATAAAATTGTGGACAAATGGAAATGTTTAAGGAACTGCTAAATTCACCTATTATTTTCCTTTGATAACTATTATTCTGATGTAGGTCACATTTATTTTCCTCTGCACACATGCTAATGAGATGGGTCAACATGGACTTGGCGGGGTCAGGCATAGTGGTGGGCGGGCTTTCCGTGGACAGGAGATGCTGGTGTAAATCCCAGTAGGTCTACAAAAGTCACTTTTTGGTTGTTTGTTTGTTTATTTGACAAAAAAGTAGTGAATACACTATTCGTCAAGAATAACACAAAGTTTAAAACAAAACATATTTCTATTGTGGTCCTTGACGTAAAGCACAAACTTCACTCCCGGTAACAGATTCACTGGCACTGCATTATAAATACAAAAATTACAATAAAATTCCACTATAAAATTCTACAATAAAATTTTCCGTTTAATAGAGCAAGATACATAAAAAACTGAGCTGTATTGTCCGTACAGTATCTGTGACTTTACAAATGACCCAAAGAAATGGCCAGTGTCGTTTCCTGACGTCATTTTTTGTAACCCGATTGAGTCTCCAGCTAGAGACAACTGTAATATCAGTAATGGTCATCGTGAGATGACTGGTATGAGGTGGTTTAATCGAGGAACAGACCGTTTTTCCCCATTAGTTATCAGAACAGAAAAAACAGGTGACAAAAGTATGTTTATTAAGCAACTAACGGTTCAGTGTTTATTACTTTTTTTTTTTTTTTTTTTTTTTTTTTTTTTTTTTTCTTCTCTTTTTTTTCTCTTTTTTTTTTTTTTTTTTTTTTTCTTTCTTTTCTTTTTTTTTTTTTTTCAATAAGAGCTATGCAAGCATTATATTTTACATTGGCCAAAAAGCGTTTATGATTTAGCTCTCTCATGATTATAACTACAAAACTAACCCTATGAAAAAGTGTAAGATAATAATCAGTTACCTTGACTGATGAAGTTAATACGCATGCACAGGCAAACGCTCAAGCGCGTCACACACGATCCGCCTACTCTTGCATAATTGACACCCTCTCATTAGCATGTGGAAAAAGTGGAACTACATTCAGAAATAAACGAGCAATCAAAGGAAAATAGTTAGGATGAGTTCAGCATTTCCTTAAACATGTTCCATTTGCCCATTATTTATTTGCCTACTTTCATCACATATATAATTATTTATTTATGTATTTAAACAAGAATATGTGTATTTATGCACATATTTATTTATTTATTTATTTGTGTATTTATTTATTTATTGTTTTTGCAGGTTTCGTCCTCCATACCTAGGCGCGGAGGTGGGGGTGCTGATGCTTATTTTTACCCCCTGTTTTTTTCTGTGGGCAACTGTTTAACTGTTGGATATATAAAAAAATCGTTGGCAAAGGCTATTACGCTATCACCAACGTGTGATTGGGCTAGTCAATATTACAAAAGACAGTCACCAGTCGTCAGCTCCAGTAGCGCAGATGGTAAAACGTGTGTCATCCACCTTTTGACGCGATCGACCCGGGTTCAAATCTGCCTTTTGGCAAACTTTTTTTCTCCATTTTCAAATTTCAAATCACATCAGAAAAAGATTTTAGTTTTTGACTAAAATGAAGGAAATAATCAAAAAGTTGAAAAAGTATCGGGTAGGGTTAGGGTAGGCGTAGGGAGGGCTTTTGTCCCAATAAGGTGGCATCAATTTAATAATTTGAATTAAAATTACAATTTACACTCAATACATTATTATTGCACACTGTTTTATAATGTACTACAATACATAGGTGCAGATAATTGCCACTATTTGCAATAAATAATTAGCAGAATATCCTGCTATTTTAATATAGTATAAATCGCTATTTTCACTTAGGTGAATAGCATCAGCGCTAAGAAAAATATGCACATTTTAGTTTTTTATTTATTTATTTATTTTAGTTTTATTTCTTTATTTATTTTAACTAAGTTTTGATCTTAGTTAGGTGTCCTTAGACGGAGAAGAAAGAGAAAGAATGATGCCAATGATACTTAGAGAAGGTATAAAGAGTTCAGATATATTTAAATACATTTATAAAGCAGTAGGAGAACATCTAAATAACTACATGACATTGTATTCAAGTGCTGTCACTGTGCTAAAGGCTTTGGTAAAGCTGACTCTGTGCAAACTACAACACATAAGGTAAGCATTAGTATCTGTACACACATAACACAATATTACTCACTAACACACACACACACACAAAACACACACACACAATATAAAACAAAGACACTCCGGGGAAAAACAGAGAAAGAAAGTCAACGAGAGAGAGAGAGTGAGAGAGAGTATGAAAAAGAGATTTTGAGGATTATGTCTGTCTTTCTGTGAGCTGCTGTGACCTTACCACTGATATTTCATGCAAATACATTGAGTCACAGACTAAAATTGTGTATGTGTGTCAGAATAATGCAACTGAGATCAAATATAAGGATTGTTATTATTTCAAACCGTGTTTTTGTGTGTTGAGCATAATGTGAAAGAACGGTTATAGGTGTGCATATATAGGGTGTGAGAACAAAAGATGAAGAGGATGTTGGAACAGCACTTTTCAAGCTTTTGTTCTTTTAGAGGAGAGGGACTTATAAGTCTCCAAAATAGCATATAGCATTTAAAATATGTACCAGTCGGTAGCAATGGGAATAACAGGGAATAAGAGACTTCTGCCTGGGTTACACTGCAACCTCTGTGTAAAACGACGACTAGGAACAAGAAAAGAGTTTTCATTCAATGCTGAACTCTTTACTTTCTTTCTGCAGTACTTCCATTACAGGTACACTCAGGGGCGCGGTAAGATGTTTTCTTGGCTACAGTTGTCGTATTCCTCTTGTTAAGCCACTCCTGAACTACAGACAATGTCAGAGCGTCTTACCTGGGCTAAGGAGAAGAAGAACTGGAACTGGACTGTTGCTCAGTGGTCCAAAATCCTCTTTTCAGATTAGAGCAAGTTTTGTATTTCATTTGGAAACCAAGGTCCTAGAGTCTGGAGGAAGGGTGGAGAAGCTCATAGACCAAGTTGATGGTGTCCAGTGTTAAGTTTCCACAGTCTGATGATTTGGGGTGCAATGTCATCTGCTGGTGTTGGTCCATTGTGATTTTTGAAAACCAACGTCACTGCACCCGTTTACCAAGAAATTTTGGAGCACTTCATGCTTCCTTCTGCTGACCAGCCTTTTGAAGATGCTGGTTTCATTTTTCAGCAGGATTTGGCACCTGCCCACACTGATAAAAGCACCAAAAGTTGGTTAAATGTTCATGGTGTTGGTGTGCTTGACTGGCCGCAAACTCACCAGACCTGAACCATAGAGAATATGTGTGTGATCTGAGGCCACTGTCAAAGAAACATGGGCTTCCATACCGCCTCAGCAGTGCCACAAACTGATCACTCCATGCCACGCCGAATTGAGGCAGTAATTAAAGCAAAAGGAGCCCCTACCAAGTATTGAGCACACGTACAGTAAATGAACATACTTTCCAGAAGGCCAACAATTCACTAAAAAATTTTTTATTGGTCTTATGAAGTATTCTAATTTGTTGAGATAGTGAATTGGTGGGTTTTTGTTAAATGTGAGCCAAAATCATCACAATTAAAAGAAAAAAAGACTTGAACTACTTCAGTCTGTGTGCATTGAATTTATATAATACATGAGTTTCACAATTTGAGTTGAATTACTGAAATAAATGAATTTTTCCATGACGTTCTAATTTATTGAGATGCACCTGTATATTCCTACTTCAAATTCTTATTCTATTCCAATTGCTAACCTTTACCTTGGTAACTGTAATTTCTGCAAAATGTAGCAGTTAAATAAAACATACAATTACAACACAACTTTTTATCTTAGTATTAACCACCACTTTCACAATAAATACAAAAGGTTCAATTTGTTAAGATTAGTTCATGTATTTGATATAATGTACTAACAATAAACAACAACATGCATAGCATTTTTATCTCATTTTAGTGTTCATTTTAAACATACTATGAATAAATACTAAAAATATGCTGTTGTTCATTTATGCTTGTTCATAATATGTTTAATTAAAGTTGATTTATGCAACACTGTATGTTAAAAATGAATGTATGTGTGTGTGTGTGTGTAAAAATCAACATTTAACCTAGATTAATACATGTTGCTATTAGTTAAGTTCATGATGAGACCTAATTCAATAATTAATGTTAACAAATCAAACCTCATAAAGTGTGTCCAAAAAAGAAAAATTCACAGTAGTAACAATAACCATATTAGCTGTGGTGTTTTGGAAACTGTGGTTACCATGGTGACATTGTGTCAGAAGGGAATAGGATTGAATCTAAACAAGGTTTAATGAAACCCAAGACTGCTATTTAGATAAACTGTGTGACTGTTTGTCCATAATGGAGAAGTTGAGTTGAACTGAGTGCTGTTAATGTAACAGTAGCTGAGCAATACATAAGTACGTGAAGACAGGTGTGTTGGTGAGATAAAGAAATGGAGGGTATCTAGGTCTGTTAGCAGCTGTGTTTGTCTTGTGTACCAAACAAAAAAGACTGTCATAGCCATCGTGATTGATGCTTGTTTTCTGAAATAGTTAGCAGCATTTACATGGCTCCCTGGTGCCGACGTGTGCGGACTACACAAACAGACCTGCTGTCTTTTTTTGGTCTCTCTCTCTGATTAAGCTGTTGTTTTATGCAATGCTGTTAACACACAAAGCCACTTAAAGGACGGATGATCAACATTGCATTTATACAGAGTACTTGTATCAGGATTACATTGATTGCGCAATGTGGACACTAAGAGCTGAAAATAGGTTTTTGAATTTTTAGTGCACAGGTATACATAAGAATAGCTTCGACACTGAGTATGTGAAGTGGGCTGTTCATACAGATAAGAGCATGTTCACGCTGTTCATATGCAATGTATTTTCAATGCAGCTAGTCCTAACCTCAACTATACTGTAATGTCTTCTAAAGCAGTACCACAGAACTCTATCAAGCAAAAAATAGTTATTTGTTCTCCTGCTTCCAAGGTTGGCAAACATGAGACAAGTAATTTGGTGTTAGTTAGCAAAAGGAAAACTGACCAGAATGACAGTGATATAGAAAATACTTGATAATTGGCACTAAATTGAAACGTAGACATTAACAAAGAGCAAAGCTACTGCATTTTGTGAAAGCCATGTCCTCCAGTCCTCAGAGATGCAAATTGCCAACACCACTGGCATTAATATAACGTTTTAGTATTTATTCATGCTCTATTTTGAATTAGCTTTAATAAAAATAATAATAATAATTTTTAGTTTCAGTTTCATGCTTAGTTTACGTTTAGTGTTTTTGTTATGTGGTTTTGGCACTTTAAAAAAAAATTTATATTTATCAAATATCAATCAATCAATCAAATATATCAGCAGCCATATCACCCTGCAGCCCAATACTGGTTGCCCACTGAAGCTAAGCAGTGTTGAGCTGGTCAGTACCTGGATGGGAGAACTCTTGGGAAAACTAGGTTGCTGCTGGAAGTGAGGGCAGGGGGTGCTCACTCTGTGGTCTGCGTGGGTCCTAACGCCTCAGTATAGTGACGGGGACACTATACTATCAAAAAGCACCATCTTTCGGATGAGACGTTAAACCAAGGTCCTGACTCTCTGTGGTCATTAAAAATCCCATGGCACCTCTCGTAAAAAGTAGGGGTGTACAGACAGACGGACAGACGAGGTGAGAGAAAAGGAGACGGAAGGATGAGGAGAGACAGATACGAGAGAGGGGAGAGAGGAAAAAAAAAATTCTCTGTCTGGTTCCCGGACACACTGCTGCTTGGTCTTCAACCGGCTGAGAGGCTCTCACTCGCGGGGCCATGCGATGGTACTGGACATCTTTGGTGGATGGCCCACCGCTCCGACGCCTACTGTGGGATGGGAGTATCCCGGGAACGGTCCCCTGTTCCCTGCTCCTTCCCAATCACGGCAGACGGCAGCAGGCTCCGGCCTCCTGGCAAATGGGGCCGACTCCTCCACTCCCTCTCGGATGGCAGCTAAAATAAATTTGAATGTCATCTGCGTAACAGTGGAAGTTAAACCCATTATTATTTGTCCAATTGGTAGCATATAAATGGTAAAGAGGAGAGGGCCCAAAACAGAACCTTGAGGTACACCAGAACTGATGGATTTGGTAGATGATTTGTGTTTCTGGTTTATAACAACTTGTTGCCTCCCGGTCAAATAGGAGGAAAACAATTCAAGGGCTGTGCCAGTAATTCCAATTGCTGAAAGCCGTGAGTGGAGTATCTCATGACAAACAGTGTCAAAAGCTGAGCTGAGGTCTAACAGAAAGAGAGTGCTGAGAGCACTAGAATCAGAAGGCAAGAGAAGATCATTAAGAACCTTAACCAGGGCTGTTTCAGTACTGTGTAATGGACAAAAGCCAGACTGGAAGGGCTCGTAGAGGTTGTGTGCTGTTAAGAAGGCCTGTAACTGGGAGGCAACAACTTTTTCTAATATGTTAGAGAGAAAAGATAAGTTTTAAATAGGCCTATAGCTAATTAGGGAAGAAGGTTCGCGACCATGCTTTTTAAGAACTGGAGTGACAGCAGCAATCTTAAGCTTTGATGGTACAGTTCCAGATGACATTGACATATTAATGAAGTGAGTGATAGGTAGTGACAAAGCAGGCAAGCAATTCTTCAGTAAAGAGGTAGGTGCAGGCTCAAGAAGACTAGTAGAGGAATTAGACAGCCTGATTAACTCATCAACCACTGTGGGGACAGTAGAGTCAAAACTAGAGAAGTTATGAGCATGGCGTAATGAGGTAGAGTGTTGACCGGTATGAGATGTTTTACTCTGAAAAAAGTTCAGGAAAGCATCACACATTTGATCAGAGCCCTCTAGAGACTGTGCGGGAGGCTGAATTAACTTTTTAACCGTAGTAAATAATGTTCTAGGCCTGTTTTTGGACATTAATGAAAGTAGATAAATAAGATGATCGAGCTGCATTAAGAGCATTCCTGTACTGCTTAATATGTTCAGTATATTCCAAGTAGTGAACAATAAGGCCAGTTTTCTTATAAAGCCTTTCCAGCCAGCGGCCCTTAGTTTTCATTGCCCTAAGCTTCGTGTTGAATCAAGGAGAAGTGCGTGAGGAAGGGACCTGTCTAGATTTTAAAGGAGCAAAATGATTCAAAATAGTATAAATACTTTCATCATAGATATTAAGAATGTCTTCATCTTTCAATCTTTATTTTACAGTTTTAGTAATTGTAGTACTTTTTATTGTTAATTGCCAAAGTAACATTTCTAATTTCCATTTTTCTAATTTCTTTCCTTTTTCTTTTGGATCTTACGTTTTTCATCAAATTTATGTTTTATTTTATTTCAACTTTATTTCAGTTCACAATTTTATTTTTTTGTTTTGTTTTGTTTTAGTTAACAATAACACTTTACAATTCAGTAACTTGTATATAGCATTGTGAATAACCATTATTGGAGAGAACCTTTACCGATTTTCCTTTCTCCTTCATGAATATCAGTCACTCAGAATGAGTCAGAAGAACAATCAGGATATTACATTTGGGGGCAGTTTTGCCTTTTATTGAAACAATGGGCCTGTTGCATAAACTGCTTAAACTAGTCTTAAAAAGTTAGTCATGTAATTTGTTTTCTTCTAGACTGGTCATAACTTTTTTAAATCAGTTAAAAAAAATGGTGACTGGTAGTTGAATTAAAATATGACGGGTCTACCCATTGGCTAATGCTAGTTGGTCAACTAGTCTTAGACAGGCTAACATAGTGGCACGGGCGGTGTAGAAAACTGGCCCAATATCTGAGGTACTGTAATAAAAGAGCTAATGACGCAAATGATTGTCTATATTACGTATATATATAAGATATATTATATATATATAATGAGTATTTGGGTAGCTGACAGCTCTGAGAGGGCTGGCTGAGTTAATCAGTGTGTGTGTTGATTTGAGAAGCAATGAAGTGCCTATTCTATTCAAACACTGAATAATGGTGTTGCCAGGTTCATGTCTTTGGGTTCAGAAAACAAATTCTCCCCCCACCTGGTCTTCTGTCCTCTATTCCCTTTCTCTCCCTCATTCTGTCCCATGCCCCTGTCTATTCTACACTCTTTTCATCAGCCATTTCCATTCCGAGCACAAGCAGCATTTGTATGCACTGATGAACAGAAGTACCATTCATTTCATTTTTGTCGTCCTTTAACGACTTCTAAAATGAAGGGAAAGAGATGAAAAATGGGGCTCGCTATCTGTAAACACACGATTAATAATAACAACATAATGACTAGCACTGAAAGGCAAATAGGATACATTAGTGATTTGAATGGTAGTAATCCCCAGTACTGTGTGATTAGTAATGTCTAAGCCGTGTAATAGTGGATTGTAGTGCTTTTCAAATCTGCTCCTGGAGGGCCACCATTCTGCAGAGTTTCGCTCCAAACCTAACCAAACACAACTGAACAAGTTAATCAAGGAGGTCTGTAATACCTGCAGAAAGCGATCTGTTAGCATTGCCATTCATCTCAGTGGCAGTTGCTCGGCGGCTGCAGGAAGTTTGCCATTTGAAATCTGACAATTTTATTCATGGAACCACTTTTTTTTTTACCCAATCACATGAGCCGTAAAATTCTGGGGAGCAATGGCAATGCAAAAAATGTCATGGTCTGGTGGGCTTTCAAATGTGTGAGGGCCATGGGCTAAAAATAAATGTTCTTAAATCATGTCCAATAATATTCAATATACATTTTTTTTCTACAATTTCAATAAAAGTGAAATTTTCAAGTGGAACTATATTTTCTAATATAAATAAAATAAAATAAACATGTTAAAAAAATAGATGTGGTATGGCATGGCAGGCCAAATCAAAGGTCCCCAATTATTAATTCTGGCCCTTTGGCACTGGTTTGGCCATCTCTGCTCTAGTCTGAATGACATTTTTTTTTTCCAGCATCAGTGAAGCAAAGTTGTGTGCACATGGTACCTAGTTGATATAGAAAGTGCTTTATAAACTGTGCTTTAATCATTGTATTTACCATAGTCTGGCAGTGGCATCAAATCTTTGTTTGTGGTTTGAGGCGCATAAAGAAATATTTCACCCAAAAATAAAAATGTGCTTAAATATTTTACTCAATTTCAGGCCATCTAAGGTGTAGATGAGTTTGTTTCTTTGTCATAATAGATTTGGTGAAATTTACTTTACATGACCTGCTTGCCCACCAATGGATCCTCTGCAGTGAATGGGTGCCATCAGAATGAGAGTCCAAACAGCTGATAAAAACATCACAATAATCCACAAGTAATCGACATTACTCCAGTCCATCAGTTAATGTCTTGTGAATTGAAAAGCTGTGTGTTTGTAAGAAAAGAATCCATCATTAAGATGTTTTAACTTTAAACCATTGCTTCTGGACGAAATACGAGTCCATAGTGATGCAATGCCAAATTTCTCGAAATCTGAACGTGAATAAATGTTCATTTTTGGGTGAACTACTCCTTAGTAGCAAGTAAACTAGATATCCATGGGCAGCACTGAACTTTCTGTGATTTTTCTCATCCTGTGCACATTTTCCACTGCTTTTCCTGTATTTTCTGTAGAACCGTTCACAGAGACTTCTATTCAGTTAATTAAATTGTTTTTTAATGATCTTTTATTGTGGTGTAAGCTATTTCAAATGAACCCATCTCTAATGACACACACAAAAACAGAACAAGCTGCAGTTAGTCGCTGACATATGTCAGCTTAGATGGTTTCTGTCTAAGTGGGCGGCTGTTAGCACCTTTAGGGTTATTGAGCACAATCATATACTGCTGGATTGTGGTAAATATGTGATATGAATGCACATGATTATTTCTCTCAGTTCTCAGTAAATGCTGTGGCTCTTGCTCCAGGCAGTAAAATAACACAATAAGCCACAAAAGGCCATACATTAGTGATTTTACCACGGTCACAATGTGAAGCCCAGTCTCATCCAATCAGATTTAAGAGCTGGAACTATCCATTATATTAGAACATCTAAACTCCTGATGTTCACCAGCATATTGAGGGAATATGAGTCATGCTAAATCAAGCACACACTGTTAGACATTTCTGTAATTTCTACAGTTATTTACTGTATATCACCCAGTATTATACTGGAAATTCGCTTTACAGTAAATAACTGTAATACCCTTTGCATCATGGGAATTTTCTGTGACGTCAAACCCCACATACAGTGACTTACTGTTTTTTTTAATTGCTGTATACTACTGTATTTGCCGTAACGGCCTCTTTGGCGCCATTCTATTGAGGTTGCTTTATTTTCCTAATTTCTCACATTTGGATTGACAAGATTTGACTTACACCGTGTCTACAACGCCACAACAGCTTGGGACTGACTGCACTGGATGTTACATCGCTTGTAATGATTGGAAAATACATTTGTCCTTCGTGTCAGAAACAGCGCGAACGCTTGGAGTACATCTGTGCGTCAGAAATATACCGGGGCATCACTTTACTGTCCGCATTCACTGTAGATAGTATAAGGGGTTCTATATTGTCTTTTGTGGAGTCGCGCCGTGCCGTGCCACTCGTGTCCGAGGAAGACACAGATCCAGCGCGGCAGAGTTCCGGAGAACATCTGCGCTGTGTGTCTATGCACCTTACGAGAGAATAAGACCAGTAAGCCAGGTAAAAAAATATATGTACGTTTGTCTGTGTTTGTGTCAACATTTTTGCACACCAGTTTAACCTAGTAACATTTATCCATAGGTAACAAACTTTACTATGGTAAACTGCGCTGTAGTTTCAAAATACTTTTGTCAGCTTATTGAATTACCGAATTAAAATTACTTTTAACGAGCAACGCTTATCTTGTATTAACATTGTAACTAATGTGAAATTTTGTTCAGGTGTTAGTAGTTAATGTTGGCCAGTAGCCCTTTTGAGAAAATAAAATCGTTAGCTAGGTTAAACAAGTTTTATGGCTAGCTGCCTTTCTAGTTTTAAAATTTGTTTGTTATAGTTTTTAAAGTATTTGTGTTGCATCAAGAAAGACATGAGCAGGCCAGCCACCCCGAGACTGATAATTCATGGTAAGAAAACAACTATGGTTTTGAGAGATTTGTGTATCCTCTATGGGTTTTGCCTTTTAAAAGTGTGCCATTTCTACTTGTTTTTCAGAAAAGACATTTCTGTCACTAACAAAGTGGATGGTGAGCAAAGGTGGTGGTCACGTTTTGGAGCAACACCTGGGTTTTGCAGACGGCTATGTATTTATTTTCCCATTATGTTTCTGTTGCCTAAAGATTCTTTGTTAGGATAAATCCAGATGATACAACATAACGCACTGCAAAATGTCCTAAGACAGGAGAAATGAATATACACTGTTCCAGCATTGGAAGACTGTATTTATAAGTGTTATACATGCAATGTTTTAAAGGGCCATATGTGTGCTAAAAGCACATTCTTTTTTGTATTTGGTGTAATGAAATGTGTTTATGCGGTTTAAGGTTAAAAAAAACACATAATTTCCCACATACTGTACATTATTGTTACTCCTATATGCCCCGCCTTTCTGAAAAGCGTAAAATTTTACAAAGCTCATCGGTCTGAAAAAAGCAAGGTGTGCTCTGATTGGCCAGCTATCCAGTGCGTTGTGATTGGCCGAATTCCTCAAGCGTGTGACGGAAATGTTACGTCCCTTACCATATTGTGATGCCTGCGGCAACCACATGTGACGACCCCGGGCTGGACTCCACTTCGTCCACGGTAAAAGCCGATCCGGCGATCGACAGCGCGAAGTTGAAGTATTTCCTCAGCGAACAGCACGGATCAGCTCCAGGCATGACAAAGCGAATATCGTAGGTAGGTGGGGGGACTCTTAGCTTTTATAAAGAATATATCTTTGGATTGAGACTTTAGTCTTTGCAACGTTACAGATCTTCTTTATGCACCAAGAGCTTGTAACACTCCAAGAGAAAGAAAAACTTGAAATCGATCATATGACCCTTTAAATAAGGAATTTGATATTTTGTAATTTATTGTGCTGGTTTAATTAAATGGCCAGTAGTACTATGTGGGAAAATAATGATTATATATAAAAAATTATAAAATCTAAGTGAAATATATAAATGAATGAAGAATGAATGATGCATTATTATGAGCTTATTGTACACCCAAAGCGCTTAACAATCATGTGGGGGAGGGGGGGTCTCTCCTCAACCACCACGAGTGTGCAGCATCCACTTTGATGATGCGACGGCAGCCACAGTACAATGGCACCAGTGTTCTCACCTCACACCAGCTACAGGTGGAGAGGAGATAGATTCATAGAGCCAATCAAGTGGTTGGGGCTTATTAGGAGGCCATGATTGACAAGGGCCAGTGGCAGCAATTTGGCAAGGACACCAGGATTACACCCCTGCTCTTTACGAGAAGTGCCATGGGACTTTTAATGACCACAGAGAGTCAGGACCTCGGTTTAACGTCTCATCCGAAAGACGGTGCTTTTTGACAGTATAGTGTCCCCATCACTATACTGGGATGTTAGGACCCACACAGACCACAGGGTAAGCACCCCATGCTGGTCTCACTAACACCTCTTCCAACAGCAACCTAGTTTTCCCAGGAGGTCTCCCATCCAGGTACTGACCAGGCTCAAACCTGCTTAGCTTCAGTGGTCAACCAGTCTTGGGCTGCAGGGTGATATGGCTGTGGCAATATGCCATGAAGGAAAATGAATTAATTACAGTAGTATACTGATGAATTTGATTTTTACAGTAATTTACTGTAAAAAAGTACAGTTTGCAACTGTAAACAAAATACAGTTTGCTACTGTAAATCTTAATTACAGTAACTTACTGGCAACAGTAAAAAACCTTTGAAATGTCTAACAGTGCAGTTAGTGGCAGAAAAGCCTGCTATTTCTTTTCCTGTTGTTTTAGTTCTTACAGAATAAAGAACATTTATTCAATGTTGTTATGAGATCTGAATTACAGTTTTTCAACAAATTAGAAGCCTGTTACTATTTCTTGTCCTGTGAATACTTATGAGATACTTTTAATTCATAGCGCAAACAATAAACACTATCTTATATTTTAGGATGTTAAAATTTGCTTAATGTGTTGTACAGTGAGTTGTATTTTTGATACCTCAATACATGTATAAATTATGAAATTAGTGTTTATGCGAAAAAGGGACACAATTTACATTATTGTTACATTAGTGTTATGTTATTGATGTGAGAGGAATAAAAATACACATGTATCCTTTAATAATCACTCTGATTCAAAATTGAAAAGAGCAGATACAAAAGCCATTTTAATTTCAATCAGCGCACATTTATCTGTCCTATTCTTTCTGTCTCCACTTTGTGAAGTGACTCGAGTCTAACAGATAAATAGCATCTTCATACTGCATGATTGAAACACAAGCTTCTCTGACATGACTCAACCTGTGTGACAAGCTGTTTAGAGTCCAGCATCAATGAAACCTGGCAGATGGGCTCACCACCTCGCTGTTCTTTATGGGAATGAATTCTGTATGAACTTCTGTCCAATAGCACGAGAGGGAACAGTACTGTGATTAATAAAGCAGTTGAATTGAATTGTAAAAGAAATTAGGTTTTGAAGACACATAATCTGCTTCAGTCTCTTTTGATCAACACATGGACTTTTGACTCCTGTTTCTTTCTCTCTCTTTGCAGAACTGAAGCGCATTTGAAGCGTTTGACGTTCACAGGCTGCATGATGAGAAACTTGAAGTGTTTTTTCTGTAACCATATGTTGTTGTTTTTTCCCAACATGTTTTTGTTTTATAATTCCGAGGAAGTTCATACATGATAGTAGAGCTTTCATAAATTTCTATCAGATATCTATATGATTGTCAATTTCTGACCCAGAATAAAAAAAAATACAAAAATCTCAAAATGTGACTTTATATCCTGCAAATGCTAATTTATTTCTTCTAATTTCTCTCAAACTGTCTCTTAATTTCTTTAGTTAAACTATCTCACTGTCATGATCGGCTGCTGTGTAGGAGATGAAGTAGAATACAAATAACAGTCTTTATTTAACCAATTACTTAAGGAACTTTGCTGCCGTACCATGGGTACAGCAGGCGCAAAGATATTACACAGTGCCTGAAAATAGGCTAACTTCCACCACCATAACCAATGTGACCACCTGCTTGCACAGGGAGCGTGCCTTCCATTGGAAGTTACCTAGCTGGGGACTATTTTCAGGTGCTGCGTAATATCATTGCGCCTGCTGCACCCATGGTACGGCAGCAAAGTTCCTTGATTATTACGGCGGAATTAGAGTATAGTTCCTAGCCATATCGGCTAGAAAATTGCAACTTTTCATTTTCGGTCGGTCTTAGTACACGATGTAACTACAGAAGAGTCAAGTTTTAAATAGGAAAAATATAGAAACTCTTTGGTCATTTTTGAGCGAGATGCTAACGGTCTAATCAGATACAATGATCTATGCTAAGCTAAGCTAAAAAAGTGCTACCGCCAGACCCGGAGAACGGCAGAATGGATTCGAAAACGGTAAAACTCAACTGTTTAAAGGGGTCATATGATGCTGCTAAAAATAACATTATTTTGTGGATTTGGTGTAATGAAATGTTTATGCAGTGTAAGTTAAAAAAACACGTTATTTTCCATATACTGTACATTATTGTTTTTCCTCTACGCCCCGCCTTTTTGAAACGCATCGATTTTTACAAAGATCATCGTTCTGAAAAGCGAGGTGTGCTGCGATTGGCCAGCTATCCAGTGCGTTATGATTGGCAGATACCTCAAGAGTGTGACGGAAATGTTACGCCCCTACAATACTGTGATGATGCCCTGTCAGGCCAGAGCGACAAGACAAAAACATTAAAAACCATTATAAACGAGGCATTTGTTGCACCAGTGGGGACATAATTACTGATTATAAGACTTATACTGTCTTTTTACGCATTGAATTGCATCGTGCCGCGTAAACATAAAACCCTGTCTGCATTTGTGATAGGAGAAATGAAAAACAACAAGCGCTTCTCTACACAGCCCAAAACTCGCGTTTGAATCATCAGTGGAAAAATCCTTTAAATATGAAAACGTACTTACGGGCATCGAACTGACGGCATTTTCTGGTTAACGTTCTATCCAGGATCAGTTAAAACAGTCCTCCATAAAATGTGCGGCGAGCCACGCACTAAGTGAAGTATTCCTCAGCGACCAGCCACGATCAGCTCTAGGATGACAAAGCGGATATCGTCCTCTTTTGGAAGACCAAACCAAGTAGTTTCGCTTTCAAATGAAAAACACAGCGGCCTAGCGTGAGCGAAAACCCCGGCTTAGCGTGAGCTGAAGCCGGGCAAGAGTGAGCTGAGGCTGCGGAGTCGAGAACGGCGCGCCTGGCAGAAGGCGTGGTGAAAAACGGTGAAAGCCGATCGGCGATCCACAGCACTAAATTGATGTATTCCCTCAGCAACCAGCAAGGATCAGCTCTAGGCATGACAAAGCGGATATAGTCCTCTTTTGGAGACCAAACAAAGTGTTTCGCTTTCACAACGAAAAAACAGGCCTAGCGGACGAAGCCACGGCTTCGGTGAGCTGAAGCCGGGCAAAAGGGAGCTGAGGCGGCGGGGTCGAGAATGGCGTCCGGAGGAAGGAGCGGTTGAAAACGGGGAAAGCCGATCCGAAGATACACAGCACTCGTTTCTAACATGAAGGGGATATCGTCCTCTTTTGGAAGACCAAAACAAAGTAGTTTCGCTTCACAACGAAGCACACAGCGCTGCTTCACGACATGGCGGCCGCGGCAACAATACTACAACGAGAATAAAAGTAATACCTTCTTTCTTTGCGTAGGCTATACATTTGGGCGGCGTTATGCAAATCTTCCCACATAGTGAGGTAGATATGTGGGGGCGTTTTCGAACGAGCCGTTTTAGGTAGGCGTGGCTGACTGAACTTTTATAAAGAATATCTGAGACTTTAGTCTTGGCAAATTTACAGATCTTCTTTATGCACCAAGAGCTTGTAACACTCCAAAAAGAAAGGAAAAAATGAAATCGCATCATATGACCCCTTTAACTCTAGGGGAGTTGGAAAATGAGCCTATTTTCAAAAATAGTGGAGTGTTCCTTTAAGTAATAAGGGAGCTAATGGGACACACCTGGGATCAATAGAACTAAACGGGGAACACCTGGAAACAAATTACATAATCAGGACAGGAACAGGAAAGAAACCAAATGAGCACTTGGGGGAGGAAAACACAAGACACACAGGACTGACACTCACATTCAGCTGTTTTTCTCTTTACCCTGAGGTGGGACAGGTTTCCATAAACATTTTGGGTAGTTTTACCATATTTCAATTCATTGCCCCAAATTTAACAGATTTTTCCTAAAAATCAGCCGATTTAGTGTGGGCCTCCTCATATTATAAATGAAATGACACTGCACAAGCATAATTTACATATTTATAAGTGTTTTATATACAGTGGTTTGAAATATCCTGTGCACTCAAAAAATGGTATATTCAATAGATTTGACACTTGTTATCATAACACTTAACATGTTATGTATTCAGCATTAAAATGACCTGAAGACCCTTGAATGGACAAAGCCATGTTCTCATGTTCTGTATGTCCTCAAACAAACAGAAAAGGCTATTCATTCTGTTGCACAGTTACACACTTTCTCTTTATGGAGGATAACTAACACGCCTCTGTGTACAGATTGAATTCTACAAACAAGTCAATTGAAAAATCAGGCATGATAAATATTTTTAAAATCCAGTCTATTTCACTGACCTTAGAATATCTCTGATATATTTATACTGACAAGCTTCCCCCATAATCAGGCAGTTGAACCTCTGAACCAATATAAGTGTGATCGGTTTTGTACAAAAACACTACAATTTCAATCGTGTTTCAGACCGCAAGCAACTACAACAGATCTCAGAGAGCCACAGTGGTTTGATGCTGTTGGAACTGTATAAAATGAAATAGAAGTTGTGGTTTGGTTTACCGGCAGTGCCAATGACTAAATGAGTTGCCATTCACAAAAGTTGAATTAATCCCAACCTAAGCAGCCTTTGGGCTTGTTGTCTCTCATTCATGTTAAAAAACCACAAGAGCGTGCATAACCGAAAAGATTTCTCCTTCTGCGCACACAAACGCAACCAAAACCTTACTTCCCGTAGCTGGCATTGACATGTCAGAGAATGTAACAGTGAGAAAGTCTCATTTTTATGAAATATATAATTGCTGCAGTGCAGAAAAGGAGCAGGCGAATTATTTGATTCTCTCTTAATGTTCAGTGTTGGCTGGGCTCCAGCAGCCGTACACTTTATAAGAGGCCTGCTCGAGCGATTTCTTGTTTGCCAAGAGCTGCTACAGCAAACAGACGGCTACTCTGAGAAGATAGCTGACAGACCGGCAGACAGTTAACACAGCTGTAGGAACCAGAACATTTTATGTTTCTTTGCAGTCAGCAGATTATATACGCTGCGAAAGTGCCAGAATCAGTCAGTTAGCCTGGAAATGAGATTTGGTGTGAACTTTCTCACATTTCTTCATGTTAAGGAGGGTATTTGAGGCTCGGTGGCCAAGTTATATGTTTATTGTAGTCCTGCTTTTTATAATTCATTACAATGACTCAATTGAGAAAGTTTGATATGGCTTGAGAGGGATTTTAGTGTGCTTCAAACATTAATAAATTATGTTTCGTTACTTTGCAGATGTTCATTTGCTTTGCTATTATTTCTTCTCTCGCAGGCAAACACAGAGTCAATATTTAAAAGTGGGATACGTCAGTATGGAAAGTTAGTGGTGTAAAACTATAAACCTCTTACACTAGCTTTTTTTGTTCATGATAATAACATCTCACAGCTAACATGATTACTTACACCAAAAATGGGGATGTTTTTGTGTTTGCCCTAGAAAAGACAAGAAACTTATTTGTCTCTCTCTCTCTCTCTCTCTCCGCCTTTTACCCATAACCCCTATAATTGAATTCACTTCTTGCACATTTAAATGAAGAAAGAAATGGAGAGGAAATGGTGTCAGAGGCACAAAGAGGGAAGCAGCGTTGCTCTTGTAGAGACTGTAAATGTAGAGCGGTAGGAATGAATCACTCTAATGGCTCAGCTGACATCTCCTCTCAATATTATGACTTTTGAAAACTTCTCTAGAAGATTGATTATACAGTATAACACTCACTCTATTTACTGCCTGGAACAGAGCGCCTCTTTCCTCAAATCTTTTGGAAACAGAAAAAAGTCTGCAAGACAAAAAAGGCCAAAGAGAGGGAGTGAGAGATGGAGAATTAATCTTTAAGTGGATGGATGCTTAAAAGCATGACATATGTTTTAAAACGCTGAAAACAGTCGTGAGTTCACCCGTGTTAATGGGAGAATACGTGACTCATGCTATTGCTGAATGTGTGTGTGTGTGTGTGTGTGTGTTGCCTGAAATCAAACACCTGTCTGGAATTGTTGAATGTGTGATTAAGAGAGTGATGTCAAACAACAGATGTTTATCAGTTTCTACTCAAACAATCTAAGGAAAATGAATGAGTCTCATAGTGCTGTGAACATAGGTGGAAGAGGTAATGCAGAACTCCCATGCTAACACAGCGACTTTCTCTCTTTTTTTATTTATTCAGTTTTATTATTGCACATTAAAGATGGGATCCGCAGCAGCTGCAAGTGTTTAGAATCAGTTCACAGGGACCCTAATAAACAGTCATAAACACAAACAACCAGCTCTCATCACATTTTTATAATGGAGAATTTAACATTTTCAAAGTCCATGTTTTTTCTCTTTTGGAGAATATTTTCTAACTATCAGTCAACAAACACGTATATAAATGTGTTGTTTATATTAAATTCTTGGTGTAAAGTTGAGTAATATGTTTCTTTTCTCTTTTTGTTGATAGAAATTAATACGTTATATATACGTATATTAAGATAGAAAACAATTTTAAGTGTAATAATACTTTACAATATTACGGTTTTTAATGGATTTTTGCTGAAATAAATGCAGTAGTGAGTTTAAACCAACCCCAAACTTTTTTTTTTCCTAAAAATGTTGGTTATATAGGCTTTAATCCACAGCAGCATCCCAGTCAGAACCTAGTCACTTAATGGTCATGATCTGTAGTTCATCAGTATATAGTTATTAAGTGATATTGAGAGGGCTATGTTTTCATAGCTGTGGTGTGACCTGCACAGAAATTTGGTTTAAGGAATTTCACTCTAAACAAGTGAGTGATCTTCAGATAAACAGAATGAAGTTTATACTGCCTGACTGTTGTTAGGCTAACTCTAATAGGAGACACAGAACTTTTCTGTGTATGTAATGTTTCTGTTTACTGTCATTTGTTTACATAAATAACTTCATTTCAAGTTTATTTTAAGGGTCCTTACTACTAAAAAACATGTAATCGTCTTTAACCTCTGAGAAAGTGCTGCTCATTATGTAGAAGAGCAAAATCAATAACATAAAGGTTAGTTTTAAAGACTCTTTAAAGGTCAGAGAAACAAAACACACAGCAAATAGTTTCTCACATTTGTCACAGCTTTTTGGGGTTGTGCTACATTATGCTAATTGTAGCCTGGAAGCATCTGTAGATGAGTCGCACATGTGAAGCTGGATAAAAATGCACGCTCATATCTGGGGCGCTGTGCTTTTTAAAGCACACATTGTTTCTTACCTGACAGCTCATTGTTATTTTTGCTACAGAAATATGTGTGAATAATTTATTATAGAAACATTTTGAAGAGATAGCATTGGAATGTGTTCTACATATTACTGCCTTCGTTTTAAAGTGTGTACAGAAAATAGTCAGTTTGAGATTAATGCGTCTTTTGCATTTGCTGTCATTTAACAAAATATTTAAACTCAGTAGATGACATGTGGTACTGACGGATTGGCCTCATTTGTTCATAAGTTTATCAAGCTGTTTGATATGTGATACGTTGTTTATAATGCGTATTCCAACCCGCTGAGGTGAAATATAGATGTGAACTTTGACCTTGAGGCTGTGACCTGCTGTCTGGGTTATTGAGCAGAACTAGTACTCAAATTGTTCACCTAAACAGTGATATAAATGCACAGTCACACAGACAAAGAACAGAGCCATTTTTCAGAGGTCTTAGAAGCCCCATTACTCCGTATTTATCTGCACACATAAGTCTGGGCCGGGAATCCACTGGAATAATACATGCGATTCTAATGATAATTGGTTCGAAGAGAGAAGGAAAATGTAATTCAAACAGATCTCTGCTATAATTTCATGCGTGGGGGAGATCAAAGCCCCTTCCCGTGCTGAAGTTATTCAGATACAGTTGTCTCAGACAGCTGCCTGATAATCACATTTCAGCAGTTGTCAAAGGAAGGGCTCTGATGGGGCTCAGCCTAGAGTCAGGTCATTATTAGATCCCCATTGTGCTAAATGTTATTTATTGCTGTCAGAGAGCATTAATGTTTAATGTTTAATTCAGCAGTGGAAAATGGGCAGCTCAAACAGTCACAGTCTGATAGGACAAAAGAGCTGACTGAACCAATGCCAAACTGTAGGGAGGGACGGAGAAGAAAAGGGAATGGTAGAGATTCAAACATATGGCAAGGGAATGAAAGAGAGAGAGAGAGAGAGAGAGAGAGAGAGAGTGGTGGTAGAGGTGAAGATGAATGGTAATCGCTTAGATAAGGTTTTAATTTACAGGGGTTTGTAAGGGTAATGATGTATTAATGTTTTTCTTGTATGAAGAGTTTAATTTCCATCGGCCGAACCAATACTCCATGACACAATGCATTATAAGACATCTCAAATGGGCCTTACAAACAACGCAGCAGCTGTGTGCTTGCATTAGTGTGTGTGTGTGTGTGTGTGTGTGTGTGTGTGTGTGTGTGTGTGTGTGTGTGTGTGTTTAATTATAAAAGGGGAGAGAGTCCATGATGCATGATTAATTCATTAAGATGGGTTTTGGCCAACAACGCTCTCGATGATTGAAGGAGATTTGATGTTTCAACTCTTTATTCTTCATTCCCACCTCCAGCGTGTTTGTTTTTAGCCGCTTAATCTGTTTCTTTCCCAAATTCTTCTCATTATTGTCTAACAATAAATGAAACGGGTTTAAAAGGAGCTTTTGTGTGGTAGCGAGAGAGAGGCAGACAGCATCCTACTCCTGAAATACACGGCTGATGTAAAAAGGCTCTGATGTTTGTCTTTTAGCCTGTGTAAAGCTCATTCATTATGTAAGAACACATTTATATTCAAGCCGTAGACCTTGAGACCTGAAACCCTTCAAAAACCACCCCCAAACCCCCCCACACACACACACACACTCACACAGTAAGATGTGCTTATAAACGCAGCCGTTTAGTTTTGCTTGTTCACCTTGCGCTCCCTCCTCACCTCATCCTTTAGCTCTTATGATTAAACACAAATCAGGAGACTTTAAAGGATGCGCATTACACCTTTCATGTCCCGAGCTCAAAGAAAGCCGCAGAAAAGACTATTCTAAATGTGCTGAATTAATATTATAACCGCTTTAGTCTGCGATCCCTCCCACGGTTTGCTTTGATATTGAAATCGATCCTTTTGGCGAGCGGTACGCGCCTGACCTTACTCTTACGATGAAAGGAATTTCAATGTGGAATCCGGTGTGTGGCGTAATATTATCAGAACGAGCAAGTACTTTGCGTGTATGCATTTAAAATGCTTCAACAGTCCTCTCAGTGCTGTTTTTATACTCACACAGAGGCCGCGCTGCTAAAACATGTCAAAGCAGTCAAGCTGTCATCCACTCAACAACATTGTCACATCTAAATCTTTCATACACTTGATTTCAAAAGCATGTGTGCAGTACTACAGCAGGAGCCATTACTGTGAATAATAATTGTACAGAGAGAAAGCACAAGGAGTCGGAGCAGCGCACACATATCAGCGTGTGATAAAGGTGCTTGACATCATCTAAGCAGCGCTGCCCATTTGTAACCAGGTTACCATCTATCTTTCATCAGTAATTGAGAACATGTAGCCACAGCCTAGAGTGTATCAACAATATAAAATGTTGTTAGCCTTCCATCAAGTTAGTGCAGACAAGAATTAATAGCTGTCATCGGAAAGGGAGAGAGAGACCCTGTGCAGAGTTTTACTGTGTGTGAGATATTGAATGGCTCAGTTCATTATCACTGTTGTCACACTGCTCTCTTTTCTCCTGTGTGGTGTGTCTTGTGTGTGTGTGTGTGTGTGTGTGTGTGCATATATTCATCTCAAAAACAAGCAAAAGGTCATAGGTATGACAGACAAATCCTGTTCACATAAATATATCGGTTGAGTTGATATTTGGCATTGAAATCACAGTAAATATACAGGAAACCATCCATTTTCTTCTACACTCTTAAAAATAAAGGTTCTTCAAGCGATGCCATAGAAGAACCATTTTTGGTTCCACAAAGAACCATTCAGTGAAAGGTTCTTTAAAGAACCATCTCTTTCTTACCTTTTTAATAAACTGAAGAACCTTCTTTCGCCACAAAGAAGCTTTCGTGAAACAGAAGTGTTGAAGGTTCTTTATGGAACATTTAGACAAAAAGGTTCTTCTATGGCATCGTGAAGCACCTTTATTTTTAAGAGTGTACATCTTGCATTTCTTTTGTAGCAACATGTTTACATGTAGTACATGTAGTACATGTTTGTTCTTGGTGCTTTAAGATGTTCACGTGAGCATTTTTCATTAGCTAGGCCCTCGGGTTAAACCTTCAAAATAAAAAGATTTATTTCGATTATTTTATTCACTTATTTATTTTTTGCTTTCTAGAAAATATACTGTTGAAAAGTTTGGGGTGAGTAAGTTTTTTTTTTTTAATTTAGAAAGATACATTAAATTGATCAAAAGTGACAGTAAGGACATTTATTATGTTACAAAAATGTATATCGTAACTACTTATTTGGTCAAAATTGAGTTATGACAGAAATAGGGTCTTGTAGACTGAATCTGAGCATAGTTGAGCCGTCTACCATAGGAAAGATCATAGAGTAAATTGAGTGTGAAAATTTCAAATCAATCAAAATTCAGTCAGAAACTTTTAAGGCAGTTTTCTTAGTTTGTGTCGTAACATAGATACTGTGTTTTGCTTTGTAGGACAGTATAGTACTAGAAAAAGAGTTTTATCATAGGCAAGGATTTCCCAAACTGGGGTTCACGGAGGAACTGCAGGGGGTTTGCCCAGTTGATGAAAAACTACTAATAAATAACATTATAAAAATATCAAATCAAAATAAATTACATTAGAATAAAACAAACAAAAAAAGATGCAATATTTGATTAGTCTACCTGCATGTTATGTGACCATTAACCGACATGAATACCCCATGAACATGTGATGTGTTGATAAATTAGTGAAACATTAAAGGGGTCCTATTTTGCTCTTTTACAAAGTCTTGATTTTGTTTTGGGGTTGTACTAGAACAGGCTCTCATACTGGAAACACCACATTGTTTAACATATTTGAAGTTTACACACCTCTCCCAGCTGGCATGAACGGCTCGAATAGTTCCTGTATCAAATGAAGGCCCACCTTCTGAAATGCGAAATGTCCTGTGATTGGTTAGCTGGGCCAGTGTGTGTTGTGATTGGCAGCACTCGGCTCCTGGTTGGGAAATATCATGCGGCTTACCTTCGCTTCAGTGTAAATATTGCATCAGAATCAAATCAATTTGAGCGTGATTTTTAACCTGGATGATTGTAACCACTCTAAATTAGTCTGCCTTGGGAAAGCTAGCGTGTCTCCGACATAGTGATAACAATCGTTGCCTTCTCTAGTGCAGCTCAACAGGTCTCGTCCCATTCATCGATATTCGTGATATCACAAATCCCAGAAAATATACGTTGTAGTCCACACGAGTCGTTCGTAGTAGTTTGTGAAAAGTGATTTATGTTAAATAAAATATCTCCTTTTGAAGTGGACTTTGAGCTTTGTAGCTCTGCAGATCTTTTTTATGCTCAAACAGCAACATTACAGACTAACTAAAGTTGAAAAAGTGAAAAAGCATAATAGGACCCCTTTAAAGTAAAATCTCAGCAGTACTTCAAGAAATATTTTAGTTCAGAGGGTTTTAGCTGACAAAAATGGTTGGGAATGCTTGTTATAGGCAATTATGCTGCATGCTTTTTTGGGGGGAAGTTCAGAGGTCAGAGGTTATGACTTACCTCCCCTACAGGGCACCTGGGTCACCACAAGATCTTAGAAAAATCCCAATTTAATCATTGTCTGATCAAATGATTGCTGTATTGCAAACAAGACCAAACAGTAAGGACCCTTTTAATCTCATAATTTAAAGGATGTAGATTAACGAGTGAAGATGATTACAATGTGAGAGAGTAAGGATGAAACGTGTTCCAGAGGCAGCATGACAGAATGTGTTAAGTGTGTGTGTGTGTGTGTGTGTGTGTGTGTGTGAGAAAGAGAGATAGAGAGTGTGTTTGGTGTGTATGTTGAATGATCATTCAGCTTTGCTTGTGTGTGCTCTAATTACACTGCAGATTAGAGAAGGCAAATTAAACTGCTCAGTGCAACTGGCAGTAATGACTGCAGGCAAATGATTGTAATTATGAACAGATTGCTTTACTGTCGATAATTAAAACAACAACACAACTTACTTTACAACTGCCTGCCGATGGCTCTCTTAAACTGACAGTTGCTGTAGACTGTGTTCTTCAGGCTGTCGAACTCTATATATCTCTTGCTCTGTTCATTTATACCGCAATCTTTGTTTCCGTCAGTGATTTTATTTACTCTTTAACACCTGTACAGGCTTTACTTTCTCCTGCCATCTTATTCTTCAGCCCTGAGCCTCCTGTGGTTTCCAATCACTTCCTCTGAACCTCATTTTTCTTAGAAGTTTAAATAATTTTATTATTTGAGAAGAAAGAGACTGTACAGTCATACAAGACATTTGAAACTAATACTAGTATGTAGGGAAACAGATATCTGGGACAACGGTCAATTAGTGAGAAATAACAGCCAACTGGTATTCTTGATCTTGTATATCTGTTGCAAAAAATATTATATGGCTACTTACCAAATAAAGGAATACATGGACATAACATTTTGTAATCCTACTTGCATATTGTGTTAAAGGGGTCCTATTATGCTTTTTCACTTTTTTCATTTTAGTCCGTGGTTTGTTTTTTATTGGTGTAGTGTGTATGTTTGGGCATAAAAAAGATCTAGAAAGTTAAAAATCTCAAAGTCAACGCCAAAGGGAGATATTTTGTTTTTTAAAAATCAATTTTCAAGAACTACAGCAAACGGATCGTTTGGACTACAGCGTTTGGTTTCTGGGCTTTATGATATCACAAAGTGGCTCATTAGAATTTCATTACAAAGAGTTCCCGCCTACAGAAATTCGAATGGTTGGGGGGGTGGGGTGAGGAGGGGCGAGGTCGTGGTTAGCACTGGAAAAACCCCGTCTAAGCTGTCCGCCAATCACAACGCACTGGGGACAGCTAACCAATCACAACACATATTGTTTTTCGGAAGGCGGACCTTCATCAAAGCCAGAACTAATCGAGCCGTTTGTGCCAGGATGGGGAGAAATGTATTTTAATAATGTAAATTATGTGAAAAACTATGCGTTTTTTGAACCATCAAGCATGAGAGCATGTTCTAGTACAACCCCAAAACAAAATCAAGACTTTGTAAAAGAGCATAATAGGACCCCTTTAAAAACTATAGTCCATTAAATGGTAACAAAACAATTGGCATAGAAACAAGACGGACATTGCACGATATTCAGTAATATTAATTACTCTCTCCTCTGAGATAATTTTCACTTGTCACACTGGAGATACAAAATGGTGCCAGTTTGTGTCTGTATGCAAACAGAGGAGAGTGATCGTCTGCGAGTGTGATTCAAGAGACAGATGACGGTAAGAGGGTGTGGACAATGGAGGATATAGGAGTTGCAAACAGGAAGTACAAATTCTATCATTTCTTAATAAGGGAATTGTTTTGCATGATAATCAGGAAAGACATACTAAGAGCTAAAAAGTGGTTGAAACATGGGTTGTTGAAGCAATCAGCCTGCATAATTAACTTTTTTTTAAATAATTAGTTAATGACAAAATTCCCGATGAAAAAAACTACATCAGTACCCGTAATGCTGCAACGAGATCTCCACAACCGAGAATCGTGATATATAACAGTATATATTTATTACAGTGGGTACGGGAAGTATTCAGACCCCCTTAAAATTTTCAATCTTTGTTATATTGCAGCCATTTGCTAAAATCTTTTAAGTTATTTTTTTTTCCTCATTAAGGTACACACAGCACCCCATATTGACAGAAAAAACACAGAATTGTTACATTTTTGCAAATTTATTAAAAAAGAAAAAACTGAAATATCACATGCTCCTAAGTATTCAGACCCTTTGCTGTGACACTCATATATTTAACTAAGGTGCTGTCCATTTCTTCTGATCATCTTTGAGATGGTTCTACACCTTCATTTTTGTCCAGCTGTGTTTGATTATACTGATGGGACTTGATTAGGAAAGCCACACACCTGTCTATATAAGACCTTACAGCTCACAGTGCATGTCAGAGCAAATGAGAATCATGAGGTCAAAAGGAACTGCTTGAAGAGCTCAGAGACAGAATTGTGGCTAGGCACAGATCTGGCCAAGGTTACAATAAAAATTCTGCTGCACTTAAGGTTCCAGTGGCCTCCATAATCCTTAAATGGAAGACGTTGGGACGACCAGAACCCTTCCTAGAGCTGGCCGTCCGGCAAACTGAGCTATCGGGGGAGAAGAGCCTTGGGGAGAGAGGTAAAGAACCCAAAGATCACTGTGGCTTTGCTCCAGAGATGCAGTCGGGAGACGGGAGAAAGTTGTAGAAAGTCAACCATCACTGCAGCCCTCCACCAGTCGGGGCTTTATGGCAGAGTGGCCCGACGGGAGCCTCTCCTCAGTGCAAGAAAATTGAAAGCCCACATGGAGTTTGCTAAAAAAAAAACACCTGAAGGACTCCAAGATGGTTAGAAATAAGATTCTCTGGTCTGATGAGACCAATATATAACTTTTTGGCCTTAATTCTAAGAGGTATGTGTGGAGAAAGCCAGGCACTGCTCATTACCTGTCCAAATACAGTCCCAACAGTGAAGCATGGTGGTGGCAGCATCCTGCTGTGGGGGGGTTTTTCAGCTGCAGGGCCAGGACGACTGGTTGCAATCGACGAGAAAGATGAATGCGGCCAAGTACAGCGATATCCTGGACGAAAACCTTCTCCAGAGGGCTCAGGACCTCAGACTGGGCCGAAGGTTACCTTCCAACCAAGACAATGACCCTAAGCGCACAGCTAAAATAACGAAGGATTGGCTTCACAACAACTCTGTGACTGTACTTGAATGGCCCAGCCAGAGCCCTGAAATTAAACCCAATTGAGCATCTCTGGAGAAACCTAAAAATGGCTGACCACCAACGTTTACCATCCAACCTGACAGAAATGGAGAGGATCTGCAAGGAGGAATGGCAGAGGATCCCAAATCCAGGTGTGAAAAACTTGTTGCATCTTTCCCAAAAAAGACTCATGACTGTATTAGATCAAAAGCGTGCTTCTACTAAATACTGAGAAAAGGGTCTCAATACTTAGGACCATGTGATATTTCATTTTTCTTTTTTTATAAATCTGCAAAAATGTCAACAATTCTGTGTTTTTCTGTCAATAGGGGGTGCTGTGTGTGACATTAATGAGGAAAAAAAAATAACAAATGATTTTAGCAAATGGCTGCAAATATAACAAAGAGTGAAAAATTTAAGGGGGTCTGAATCCTTTCCGTACCCACTGTATATATATAAACACGAGTCCAAAAAAAGTTGGGACACTGTACAAATTGTGAATAAAAACAGTATGCAATGATGTGGAAGTTTCAATTTCAATATTTTATTCAGAATACAACAGATGACATATCAAATGTTTAAACTGAGATAATGTATAATTTTAAGGGGAAAATAAGTTGATTTAAAATTTCATGGCATAAACACATCTCAAAAAAGTTGGGACAAAGCCATGTTTACCACTGTGTGGCATCCACTCTTCTTTTTATAACAGTCTGCAAAACGTCTGGGGACTGAGAAGACAAGTTGCTCAAGTTTAGGAATAGGAAATGTTGTCCCATTCTTGTCTAATACAGGCTTCTAGTTGCTCAACGGTCTTAGGTCTTCTTTGTCGCATCGTCCTCTTTATGATGCGCCAAATGTTTACTATGGGTGAAAGATCTGGACTGCAGCTGGCCATTTCAGTACCCGGATCCTTCTTCTAAGCAGCCATGATGTTGTAATTGATGCAGTATTTGGTCTGGCATTGTCATGTTGGAAAAGGCAAGGTCTTCCCTGAAAGAGACGACGTCTGGATGGGAGCCTATGTTGTTCTAGAACTTGGATATACGTTTCAGCATTGATGGTGCCTTTCCAGATGTGTACGCTGCCCATGCCACACGCACTCATGCAAAACCCATACCATCAGAGATGCAGGCTTCAGAACTGAGCGCTGATAACAACTTGGGATGTCCTTGTCCTCTTTAGTCCGGATGAAATGGCGTCCCAGTTTTCCAAAAAGAACTTCAAAATTTTGATTCGTCTGACCACAGAACATTTTTCCACTTTGCCACAGTCCATTTTAAATGAGCCTTGGCCCAGGGAAAACGCCTGCGCTTCTGGATCATGGTTAGATATGGCTTCTTTTTTGACCTAAAGAGTTTTAGCCGGCAACAGCGAATGGCAAGGTGGATTGTGTTCACCGACAATGTTCTCTGGAAGTATTCCTGAGCCCATGTTATGATTTCCATTACAGTAGCATTCCTGTCTGTGATGCAGTGCCGTCTAAGGGCCCAAAGATCAATGGCATCCAGTATGGTTTTCCGGCCTTAACCCTTACGCACAGAGATTGTTCCAGAATCTCTGAATCTTTGGATGATATTATGAACTGTAGATGATGATAACTTCAAACTTTTGCAATTTTTCTCTGAGAAACTCCATTCTGATATTGCTCCACTATTTTTCGCCACAGCATTGGCGGAATTGGTGATCCTCTTCCCATCTTGACTTCTGAGAGACACTGTCACTCTGAGAGGCTCTTTTTATACCCCATCATGTTGCCAATTGACCTAATAAGTTGCAAATTGGTCCTCCAGCTGTTCCGTATATGTACATTTAACTTTTCCGGCCACTTATTTCTACCTGTCCCAACTTTTTTGGAATGTGTAGCTCTCATGAAATCAAAAATGCGACAATATTTGGAATGACATTTCAAAATGTCTCACTTTCAGCATTTGATATGTTATCTATATTCTAGTGTGAATAAAATATAAGTTTATGAGAATTGTAAATTATTCCATTCCTTTTTTAACTCACAATTTGTACAGTGTCCCAACATTTTCGGAATTGGGTTTGTATATATATATATAAAACATCTACAATCAACATCTTTAAATCAGTAGTTTTATATTTCTCCATGCTTTGTAATTCATTAAATAATTTGCAATACTTCATGGGAATTTAGTTATTTCCTTCATTACAGTTACAATCTTTTACCTTTGTCAGTTTGTCCAATTTTTAAATACTTTTCAAATTTCATTATTTAATCAAATTTTATAATATTGTGATTCACCTTGCTGCTAGTTTGTATGGATCATAGCGTATAACTCTTCAAACAAAGACTTCTCTATAAAATACTTAAGAAAACCAAGGCTGCTGAAAAAGTGGGTGGGCACTGTTTCAAATAATAATAATTCATTACATGTATATAGCACTTTTCTGGACACTTTTTACTCTAAATGTTTTGCAACATTAAAACCACTAATCAATTGTGATGCCACATGTATTTCAGAGGTGTGATGTTATTACTTACTAGCCATGTTTGTAATCCCACACCTGCTGTCAGAGATTTTTCATATGATGCAGCACTCAGCAACAGCAGCATTTTTACTCACAGTCCTATAAATGTCTCTGTCATTTCATCATGTGTTTTTCTTCATTAGGAGCTGGCTAAATAAAGCAGTGACAGTAAGTATATAGCTAGATTTGGTTTAAAGCCATTATTATTAGTGTCACTCAAAATGGGGTTGGTACATTATAAAATTCTCTTTATATGCATGTGCACAAAAACGTGCGATGCCGAAACACTAATGATTCAAAATAAACTCACTTTTGTGTTCCAATAAGACAGGTTTCACATGATAACAGATGGTAACTCATTTTACTTTAGTCCCCTGAGCTGCATCTGTGTGTGTGTGTGTGTGTGTGTGTGTAAGAGAGAGACATATGTGTGCAGATTTGACTCAGACAGGCACAGAAAATTGCTTCTAAGTCCCTCTATGGACAGGTTAGAAAATGAACGTGTGATGAAATGTAATTCTTCCCCTTGGGTAACTCAAGGGAGAGCAAGCAAGCAGAACACAATATGATATAAATGGATATTACTGCAGTTTCAGTGCGCACACACACACACAACACACACACACAAACATGCACAGGAGCCTCCAAATAAACACACAGTGTTACATGCAAACACAAACAGATACACACACACACACACACACACACACACACTGTGTTACTATCAGAACAAGATTAACATTAACCGCAGTTACCTTTTTTCTGTTATGTCCATGAAATTCACTTATATTTACCATCAGTCTCATTTTCCATCTTCCTAATGGATTTCAATAACAAGCCTTGAACTTCAGAGCCTCTGAAAGTACCGCGCACAGCCATGACAAACCCAAATCACTGGATAACATCTATTATTCATTATCTAAGCCATGTAGAAATAAATTGCTTTTCTTCCAGTCAAGGTTGACTGGGAGAGATGAGAGAGGGGTGGAGGGAGAGAACGACGGAGTAGACGAGGAAGAAAAATGGTGTGTGTGTTTGTGTGTACATTGTACTGAGGACACATTGGATCTGTCAGGGTCTTTGTTATAATGTCAAGCTATAGCTGTAAAAGGCTGTTAGCTCTTAGCACTAGTGCTAGCAATATTTCTCTGTTCAAAGGAGAGCGTGTGTGTGTGTGTGATTCTTTAATAGAGATATGATGAATGCTTTCAGTGTGACCTACTAATGGATACTGAAAAAGAACAAACACTCAAAAAGTACTCTGAATGTATATGCACCATTCTGATAATTCTCATTATTTGCATATACTGTACCTCAAGCATATTTCACTGCTCACCATTATTTATGAAAATATATATTACATATTTTTACATAATATATTTATTACATATATTGATGGTGATCATTAAAAGTTGCTTGGAGAATTGGGGATGTATAACATCTTTAATGCTCATGTCATAAAAAAGTACTGACATAATACCTTAATACAGTAGTATTATTATCTCTACATGTTATATATTTTTGTTCATATTATGTAATTATGTATATAAATATGTCTATATACTCAATACCTCAAGCTTCTTTTGATGCTCACCATTACTATTAATATGTAAATGTGCTATTGTCCACTATTGTAGATTACATATTAATGGTGATCATAAAAAGATGCTGTAGGTAATGTGTGTGTACATACCCACTTTTAATGCTCACCTTTAATATAAAAATATCATATATTATATATAACATTTGTATTTATACATATTTATATTAATGGTGGGCATCAGTAAAATCAGTACAGTATATGCATAACATATGATATTATAGTGTTTAGTATTTAATTTAGTATTTATATATGAATATGCACAACACCTAAGCATCTTTTAATGCTAACTATTAATATGAATATGTAAATGCGCTATTGTCCATTATCAGTGGGTGTCCTAATCTTTTCTTGCACCTCGCGGCTATAAATAAAGGCTCATGGATATGAATTTGGCTGGCATTGTTAATGTATTTAAACAGATGGTAGCACACCTACACTGCATTACTCAGCTGCTCTTTTGTTCTCTTAAATATTTATAGTACACACACTGCTGGTCAGGATCATCTCAACAGCTATTATATAATAAAGTGAGATGAAACTTTGTACCTTGAGGTTAAACACGTTTTGAAGTTATGCATGCTAGTGATTAAATACTGTTGAATGTGCGCTTCTTTGAAGTGGAAGTAGTAATTGGTAATTATGAAAAATATAAAGAAATCCAGGTCCCTTGATATATACACAAACACAGACTCCTACACACTGTAAGTACATCACAGCTTTTATAATAATGTGTTAATTAATAACAAGACTATCTAGTCCAACACAATTGCTACAACTCACTTGTGAATATTTCCACATCTCTGATTTGTCTGTGAACAAATGTGTTTGTGAAGGAGTGTGTGTGTGTCTGCTCCTGCCTCCCTCATGTTATAGGTTGCTATGGATACAGCTTTTGACAGGCCCTTGTCAAATGCTTAGTTCCATACTTGGTGTCCACAGAGAGCAGTTTCTTTGATCACAGTTCAGAGCCAAGGGATCTTAAAAATCAGGGCAAGGGACGATACTTTGAAGACAAAAGTAAAGAGAAAAATCCATTGATTGACACTGTTTGTAATGTCTTTTACTGTGCATTCCCTTAAGTACTATATCCATAACAAACATAAGTTCACAGATGAAATAATCATGTTAAGATGATTTTTTTTAACCTTGACAAGATTGAATCAATAAGTTATTATTTAATCAAACATTCTGTTCTTAAAGTAAAATCCTTTATAATCATTCCTCTATAAATATGTGGTCGTTAATATTTATATAGGCACTTAGATTTTCAGTTGGACTGCAAAAAGTAAAAACATCTAAATAAAAAAAATACCTCTAAGACTTTATTTTAAAACATGCTTGAAAAGTAAAGATAGTCCTATTAATCCTATTAGATAATGTCTATGACATGGCTGGCTGAGTTGTTTGATTATTGATTGTTCTCATACATGAGCATTGACGAAGAAGTAAATTAAATGGCTTCCCAATCAATTATCTTTGCAGTAAACGGAATTGCCAATTGGATCTTGATGCCTTTCTGTGGCCCGATGAGATTTAGTGTGTGAGCCAATCAAAATCAATAAAGCCAAGCTGCAGTTAACCCTTTAATGACCAGCAAAGCTTGCTTTAAGACTAACAATGAGTTTAGAGGATCTTTCCTTATGCTCCAGTATATCAAAACTAAGATGACATTATCCATCAATACAAGCATTCATTTGTTTTTCTGCAAAATTACGTTTGCATGCTGTAAGTCCTTACTAAATTAATTCTATTTAAACTTAATATTTGAATGCCTGCCTTTTAAATAAGATATTTCACATGCACCTATACATTTTTGTTTTCAAACCAACCTCATTAACACCGTTCACAGATTTTTTTTCTTATTCTTCTCCATACAGGTCAGATTTTGCTCTGGTTCCAGTTAAAGATCAATAGCTATGGTTGCTGTAAAATAAATGTCTAATCTCAAAAAGAGCTCAGACATGTAGAATACAAAGGGCATGTGAAGAATAGAACTTGGCAGATTTGATAGGCAGATGCTTTGATTAAAATATCAAAACACCACCACAAACTGAAGATGAAAAACAGAAAGGAGAGAGAGAGAGAGCACCTGCAAACATCATTGGCACTGGTGATCCATGAATCCAGTGGCTCTCATTAGAGTTTATCACAGACTGGCATCACTTCTCTCTGTTCTGCAGAATGTGGCTAGAGGCATTTTAAAATGCTTTGAAGCAGAACTGCTTCCTGTTCTTATAATCTCATCTGTTTCAATTAACTACATTATGACTGTTTTATCAGAACTTTTTCTTCCAACCTACAGCAGCGTAAAATGCATGAAAATAAATGTTCATTAATTATTTTGCTTCTTTCTTGCGTCATTTAGGGCTGCACTGTTGTGTGGCAGTTCAGTGTTTAGGATAATATCCCTCAGATTGTTTGATTGCAGTGTGTTGCTTATCTGTAATCCACAAGGAAAAGTGAAGATGTGCTATCTTTTTGGAGCTTTAGCAAGTTCCACTTGGTTGATGCTCTATGATGATATGGGTTGTAGGTTTTAGGATGTTGTACTCTAATAAGATAAATGTTATTTACAGATATCTATTGAAATAAACTTTAGCACCATTATTTTTGTGCTAAAACAAAGAAAATGATTTAGATTATTAGTAATTTAGATAATTCATGTTTCATGATACGTCTGACCTCACCTTTTGACAGGACAGACATCTGGTAATGTAATCAGACACACTTGCTTGAGTTTAGTCCAGTCTTCCATTAAATCTCCTCATAATGACAGGACGTGATATTATTTGTGAAGAATTTTCCAGTGTGGGTGTATGTTATGTGAATGTCTCAAAAGAACATAAGATAATCATCAGTGGATTTGTATTTGTCTTGATATTAACAAGCAAGACCTTTGCTCTGGGGTTTTTACGTTAGATTAGATTCAATGTTATTGTCATTGTGTAGTGTACTAGTACACAACCAATTGCAAATAGCAATATATTAAATATTAATATTATAACAGACAGTGCTATCTTGTATTTTCTCGTTCAGTGTATGCAGTATTGTTATTCCATTGATATACCAGTGGGACGAGTGGGGGCGGGGCCGAGAGCCATGGAAACGGAGCGAGGCCGGTGGAGTAAATGATAATGAGCGACACCTGCACCACTCACCAGTCTCGAGTACCACGGAGGAGCTCCGGAAGGATAAAAAAAGAAGAGCTACGACAGTGAAAGACGAGAGAGGACAAGGCCTGGACTTTATTTTGTGTTTTGTGTGCGGCAGTCGTCCGCTAGGGGCTGCCGCTTTACTTTAATTTTGTGTTTGTATATTTTATTAAAATCTTAAATGTTTGCCGGTTCCCGCCTCCTTCTTCTCGTGACTACGAACTTTGTTACAGTGGTGCCGAAACCCGGGAGGAAGGAGGGACACGCTGTCAGAGAGCCCTAGCTGCTGAGGGGGATCGCAGTGCTGAGGAGATCGGGCAGCAGGAACAAGCGGAGAGACCGCCGGTGGCTGACCGAGGCGGTGGTGCTGGAACTATGGAAGATGAGATGGGATGGAGAGCTCGCTGCCGCCCTCCTGGGTCAAGGAGGGGTGGCTGCCATCCAAGAGGGAGCGGAGGAGTCGGCCCCATTCTCCAGGAGGCCGGAGCCTGCTGCCATCAGCTATGATTGGGGAGGAGCAGGGAACGGGGGACTCGCTGCCGGCTGCCCTCAATAGGAGGAGCCATCGCCGTCTGCCAGGAGGCAGAGGAGCGGTGGGCCCCGTTTCGCACCAATGAGTACGTCAACCACCTGGCACGCGAGTATGAAGAGCCTCTCAGCGGTGAGGACAAGCGGCACGGGAGTGTGTCCGGAAACAGGACTGATAATTTTTTTTTTTTCTTTTCCTCCTCTCCCCTCTCTCGTATCTGTCTCGCCTCATCCTTCAGTTCTTTTTCTCTCGCCTTCGTTTCTTTTTTTCCTTTTGGTCATTACACCAGAACCCCCGGCCTGCGAGGGGCAATGGGGGTATGTAACGAGAGGGGCGGGGCCGAGAGCCATGAGAACGGAGCGAGGCCGGTGGAGTAAATGATAATGAGCGACACCAGCACCACTCACCGGTCTCGAGTCCCACGGAGGAGCTCCGGAAGGATAAAGTGAAGACAGTGAAAGACGAGAGAGGACCAGACCTGGACTTTATTTTGTGTTTTGGTTATGTTTGTGCACGACAGTCGTCCGCGAGGGGCTGTCGCGCTATGTTGTGTTTGTTTATTTTATTAAAGTTCTCTTTAAATATTCGCCGGTTCCCGCCTCCTTCCCGTGACTACGAACTTTGTTACAACCAGTAATTCAAAAATAGGCTGTTTTATTAATTTAATGATTAAATTCTACATAGCCTATACACAATACATACTTAGCTAGAGTGAAGATAAACTGAATGTTAGAAAGAGCTGGTTCATGACCAAAGGCATAGTTCACCCAGAAATGATAATAAAAAAAGTCATAATTTAATAAAAAAAAATTGGGGTAAACTATTCTTTAAAACATGTTACTGTGAAATAACCCATTTAAGGTTTGACATCAGCTTTCTTTACATACTCATTATACAAAACATTTTTATGTAGGAAAATTGTTCTGCTTTAAAATGGAAACTGCTCAATAATTCTAGAAGTAAAGCCAGTTGTCAAAGTCTATAAAGTGTCCTTTCACATGTGATGAATGTTATATGGTTGGACTCCATTCAAGTGAATTGCTGACCACACAATTTAGTTAAAATGGCAGTTTGGACCAATAGATCTACAGAGTCTTTGTTATGGGCCTCATTGTGTGGTGCCGACCTGTAGGTTTTATGAAGAAAGCCATCCCACATCCTGGTTAAAGCCTCATTAGAGTTAAGACCAGCTGGGTAAGCGGGTGGGATACTGTTCTTAAATCCTTTTACCCACAACTCCTACACAAGCCTCTAACCACTGATAAATTGTGTGGTCACTTAAAACGCTGGCCTTTTGTATACAATTTTCTCACACCCAGGTCATTATTGAAGAGGTCAAACTAAGTCATCAGCTCATTGGTTTACTGGGAAATGATTACCATCTCAAATTAGAGTTGTTAAATGACATTTAAATGTTGTGTTAAATGAGACATGGAAATAAGTCAGCCATTGGCATCGTTACATTTAGCCATTATATTTAGCTTCATATGAATTGTGCTTTTAATGATCAACACTATGATGTGTTTGGCTGACCACATGCTTATAATGTATTATATACAGGTTCAGCATTTCCATTTTTACCTTTTCAAACAGGATTGTAGGAAGCAATTACAAATAATTATCAAAATAGCAAAACATAATTTAAGGAGTGTTTATGCAAACATACAGTAACCCCATCCTTTTTGTCGCCTATGATTGTGACAAACTCACTTGCAGTGTAGACAGCTTTGCTGATTATAATTATAGCAATCTAGTTTTGTCGCATTGCTCACTTGCAGTATAGACACTGTGTAATTCATGGCATAAAATGCATCATATCTGCAACAGCAACCACATGGCATTTTTAGACATTTATGAATAGAGGAAAGACTGTATAATGATGTTCATTTTTCAGCACTATAGCAGAGCAAGACATAATTTGCACTGTCTTTAAACAACAAACATATGCTGGGAATCCATTGCTGCAAGCTATATAACACATGTTGCATATAAAAGTAAATTTCTGATTGGATTACATTCCCTCTCTATATTCAGTAGAGTTTTATAAAACCCATGGCAATGCAGCAGCCCATCAGTTACAGTCAAGTCAAGTCAAGTCACCTTTATTTATATAGCGCTTTTAACAATACAGATTGTGTCAAAGCAACAACGAATTAGTGGGAAAATAGTGTGTCAAACGGCAAACGACAATAGTAAACACTCATTTTTTCAGTTAAAGGCAGTTCATCATTGCATTCAGTGATGTCATCATCCAGTTCAGTTCAGTTCAAATAGTGTCTGTGCAATCAAGCCAACAATATTTCCAGAAATTAAGTGTAACTAAGCAAGCCATAGGCGACAGTGGCAAGGAACCAAAACGCAATCGGTGACAGAATGGAGAAAAAACCTTGGGAGAAACCAGGCTCAGTCGGGGGGCCAGTTCTCCTCTGACCAGACGAAACAGCAGTTCAATTCCAGGCTGCAGCAATGTCACATTGTGCAGAGGACTCATCTGGTTCCTGTGGTCTTGTCCCGGTGGTCATCTTGAGACAAGGTCTTTACAGGGGATCTGAATCTGGGGCTCATCTAGTTGTCCTGGTATCCGCTGACATTCAGGGCTGTAGAGGACATCTCTAGGTGCTGATCCACCATCTAGTCATACTGGATCCGGGTGACTGCAGTGAACATCTGATCTGGATACAGACTGGATCTGGGGGCTACGGTGACCTCGGAATAAGAGAGAAACAGACTAAAATTAGCGTAGATGCCATTCTTCTAACAATGTAGCAAGTACATCGGGTGTTATGGGAAGTGTTCCCGGTTCCGGTTTTCCTAATTAATGCAGCCTAAAAATCCTTTAACAGATTTCAATATTAGAAGCGTATTAGTGTGTTACGTGTAAGCCAGGTTAAAGAGATGGGTCTGTAATCTAGATTTAAACTGACAAGAGTGTGTCTGCCTCCCGAACAATGTTAGGTAGGTTATCCCAGAGTTTGGGCGCAAATGGTCAAGTGACTGTATTTGTATAGCGGTTTTTACGATACAAATCGTTGCAAAGCAACTTTTCAGCAAATTAAGTTTCTACAATATTAGTGGTAGCTTATCAGTGGTGACTACCAGTTAATGTACATATGGCAGAAATACGGAAAAATCCAATTTAAGATGTAATAAAACAGATGATGAACACTATTAACAGAAGTTATTATATGATGCAATCAAACTTTTAGCAAAATGTGGTAGTTCTGTATGTGGTTTCAGGGTGGATCATCTGAGGTCCTCTGGGGGTTGGCATCATCTGAGGTCCTCTGAGGGGTTCTGGATCCAGACTGAAGCTTCTGTAAATCCTAGTTACATCCCGTGGCAAAAAACAGCGAAACAAATAGAGACATAATTAGCGTAACTGCTGTTCCAACCAAACAAAATTGATTTCTTTAACCCAAACTAAAGAATAAAAATATGCATTTGATCAGATATAACTGAAGTAAAAGATTATGAGATGCATTATTATGAATGCTTGGCCAAAGAGATGTGTCATTAATCTAGATTTAAACAGAGAGAGTGAGAGAGAGTCTTGTTCTGGAACCTCCGAACGTTCTCAGGAAGCTATTCCAGAGTTGAGGACGCCAATGTCAAAAAAAAACTCTAATCCTTTAGATTACTTTGCTATCCTAGGTACTACCAAAGTCCAGAGTTTTGCGACCTTATGGAGCATGATGGATTGTAGCGTGGTAAAAGACAAGTTAGGTACGCAGGAGCTAAACCATTAAAGGCCTTATAGGCAAGTAATAATATTTAGTAACTGATACAGAACTTAATAGGTAACCAGTGCAGAGACTGTAAAATTGGGATATCATATTTTCTTGACCTGGTAAGGACTCTAGCAGAAAAACCCGGATTTGGAAATATTACGTAGCTTGTTTATTGAAGATGCAGGACAACCAGTTAGCAGTGCATTACAGTAGTCCAGTCAGTTTCTTTGGATACACAGCAGAGTGCCAACTGCCCAAACTGTAGTGCTTGGTTTCATGTTTAATATGCTGAAATAAACTTCAGATATTCTCTGCTCAGCAGACATTCTGCTGCGTTTATCATCAGTAAAGATGCACCATGCAACTGTAGCAGCTACGGTGGTTAGGGAGAAGTGTTTTTTTTAGTTCTTTCTCTTTCTCTCTCTGTCTCTACCGTAGTGAAATTAATTCATTGGAGGTTGCAGGTGAAAGTTGCAATAAGCAAAAAATAGCAGAATTCTCTGGGACTGTAATATATTATGATATTACTATTTGATGTTCATATAAAATAACACTCACATTTGTTTTTGGCTTTTGGGAACAGACACAACAGAATCTTTCCTATGGATATATTTGAACCAACAAATATAAAACAGGTAACACTTCACAAACAGGTTCAGTTTGTTTACATTAGTTAATGCATATAAGGCATCATGATAACCTCTAGCATTTATTAATCTAGGTTAGTGTAATTTCTACATATACTAATACATACTTAACATTTTGCAGGTTGTATGAATTAACATTAATATAATAAAACAATAGTAAATTTGTAAATTAACATAATAACAACCTAGATGAATAAATGCTGAAAAAAAACAGTGCTTTACAAGGTTTAATTTGACTCTGTGTCTGAAGTTTAGTGGATTTTACTAATATAAAGTATTAAATTGTACAAGTCCTGACGGTTCTTCCCAGTATTGACTAGCACTACATGCTTGGATTATACATTTGTCCATTCAATTAGGCAGCTGTGAAGGCTAAATCAAATGGAAATAGTGTGAATTGACAAAAGTCTGGATTTATACCAGCCACAGTATCATATATTGCTGCTGATGTGTATCGATTGAACTCCATGCAGGCTCAGGAAGAGCGCAGTCTGTATGTATCAGAGGGAATACATGCATTGAGAAATGTGTGTGTGTGTGTGTGTGTGTGTGTTTAGATTGAGGTGTGAGTATCTGCACACCAGCTTGCCTCTCCTGAGTGCGATCTATAGCTGTTCTGATGAGGAATATGGCATAGGTTACTGTTTGTACACTTATGCAATACTAATGTTGAGACAGAGTTCAAAATACATGAAGATAACCTTGCAATTATTTGTACTAGGGATGCACATTGATGCTATATTGGATATCGCTTTTTTATTTTACTGTTATCCATATTAGATGTCCTATATTGGCATGTGGCCAATATATATTTAACTCAATGCTCATATTCCCTATTTGTACATTTAGATTACTGTCATCTAATGTGTGCATAAAGCTAATCTTTAAAACACTATTAATTTAATAACACTGATAAATGTAATCTTTAGCAAATTTTAGCATAAGTATCCAATTTCATACTGTACATTATAATGTGATGATATCTATTTTTATATAAAACCTTATTTTTAATTTATTTAAATATTTTAATAAAGTATATAATTTAATATTGGCAATTAATTGATTATCAGCCATAACATGAATTATGAGTGTTGGCCAAAATAGAATATAGTGCATACCTATAATGTGTACACATATATGTCTTTGTGGTTGTTTTTACTGCCTCAACCCTGTCCTAAAGCCCAGGGTTGACAGCACATCAAGTACATGCACAAATAACATAAGAAAGACTATTCGTATTGTCACCAAAGAAATCATTTTATGGTATCTGCTATAACAGCATGAAGGACTTTGTGATCCGTTTTAATGGTAGGATCATGATAAATTAGGTGTCTCCTTGCTTCTGCAGCAATCCCTGAGACGTCTGATGGAAAATCTGTTTTTCATTTTGCAATTCTTTCAGCCTCACAGTGTAGAGCCTCAAACTGTCTAGAAGAGGTGTATGAGAGAGAGGACCAGTCTTTAGGGAACACTGAGTAAGATGAATGAGGTCTGTTTGAAAGTCAAAGATGACCACCCGCCCATTGCACCCCACCAGTCACATCACTATTACCATACCTGACAATGTCTGCGCTGGCCCTTAATGTTAGGATGACCTGAGCACTACAGTCCTAATAATGGGAAATATCAGCAAAAGAGTTTGGTTGTTGTGTCCATGAGCAATTCTAATATAATGAGTGTTTCAGTGTTTATAGGTGCATGAATTTGTGAAAAATATTTGCTTTATTAGAGTAATCTTCAGCTCACGATTTAAGGCTGCTATTTGTCATGTGATTCTCTCTATTAACCCCATGTAAGAGAGTGTGTATATATGTGTGAAAGAGAAGGAAGGAGAGAGAGAGAGAGAGAGAGCGAGAATGCCCCTACTCTCCTGTGATTCACTTTGACATGTGAATGACACAGTGAATGGTTACCATGGAAATAAATGTGTAAAATTTATGCATGCACCTTTTATCTGCCTCAGCCAAAAAGAGGGAGATTTTGCTAATGGGGTGTAAGTGCTACTGGTCTCTCTCTCTCTCTCTCTCTATCTGTCTGTTTCTCTTTGTGTATGTATGTAAATGTGTGTATGAGTGTGTACAAATGTTGGTGTGCGTCTTTCTCTGGGCTTAGCGGGCATTATATTGTGGGTTTTTCTTCTGCATCAAAGCATGTTAGCATGATTAGCAGTGATGCCACGGTATGAAAGCACAGCAATGTAAAGGCTGTATTCTAAAACTAGACTGGTGCAATATAAACGTCTCAGGTTACGTAGGTCAACAATGGTTCCCAGAGGGAACGAGACGCTGCGTCGAGAACGCTAGGGGAACGCCTTCAGTGACCCACGCTCTGAATCACATGTGAAATCAGTCCAATAGCTAAACGGGACGACACGGCGGATGACGTCATGACCGGGAAGCTATAAAAGCACGTGCGGCGGAGCCAGCGTCAGCTTCTAGGAACGAAGCAAGCGTCGGCAGGGACGCCGGAAGTATGGCACGAGGACAAACCGACGCAGCGTCTCGTTCCCTCGGGGATCCATGGTTACATACGTAACCTAGAGATGTTCCCATTCAGGAACTCGAGCTGCGTCGAGAACGCTAGGGGAACAAGAATGCCCACACCGCCAGACTTCCAAATCTCTGCCTAATGTGGAAGACTGCACAGCTAGGGCGAGACAACAAAAGAGCCCGGAGTGGCTAAAGTAGGCAGGGCTCGCCATCCCGAAGGCCAACTTCTGGAGGAGTGATTCTTGACCCCCAAAGGAGAGGGGAGATCACAGGACTCGGGGTTATGTAATAGCATCCTGATCCACCACTTGGCCTAAGCTTCTCTGGCCAGAGGCCTCGGCCTCAGCGCACCGCAGAGAAAATGTGTAAGAAGAGGGTGTCTTCACCAGAGAAACAAATCGAGACATAATTAGCGTAGCTGCTGTTACAACCAAGCAAAAATGATTTGTTTAACACAAACTAAAGAATAATAATGTGCATTTGATCAGATATATCTGCAGTACAAGATTATGATATGCATTATTTGAATGCTTGGCCAAAGAGGTGTGTCTTTAATCTAGATTTAACTGTAACTGATACGGAACTTAATAGGTAGCCAGTGCAGAGACTGTAAAATTGGGGTAATAGGATCATATTTTCTTGACCTGGTAAGGAATCTAGCCGACCTTGCATTTTGGACTACCTGTAGCTTGTTTATTGTAGATGCAGGACACCCACCTAGCAGTGCATTACAATAGTCCAGTCGAGAGGTCATGAATGCATGAACTAGCTTTTCTGCATCAGAAACAGGTAAAATGTTTCGTAACTTGCCAGGTTTCCAAGATGGAAGAATGCTGTTTTTGTAACATGGGAATTATGATTTTCAAAAGACAAGTTGCCATCTAATATAACACCCAGATTTTTGACTGTAGAGGAAGTAACCATACATCCGTCTAGTTGCAAATGTAATCCACGAGATTCGTTGTACTGCCTTTTGGTCCAATAAGTAATATCACTGTCTTATCCAAATTTAATAGGTAGAAAATTATTGGTCATCCAATCTTTTAAATTTTTAACACACTTTGTTAGCTTAGATAATTTATAAGTTTCATCTGGTCTTGTTGAGATATAGTTGAGTATCATCGGCATAACAGTGGAAACTAATCCCGTATTTTATTAATATTACCAAGGGGCAACATGTATATCGAAAATAGCAGAGGACCTAGGACAGATCCTTGTGGCACTCCTTACTTTACTGGTGATAATTGAGATGAATCCCCATTTAAATATTATTAAATATTGTAATTGAATGTCGAATTGAATGAACACTGTATTAGAGTAGTTCACCATTAGCATAGCACGGCTACGCTAATAAATGGAGCATAGAAGAGTTCTTTAAGACTATTAAAGCTCAGAGTTGATAGGGTAAAAAAAAAAAACAGGAGGACATGATTGTATTTACTATTTTTACACACCAGAGTATTTTAAATGAATTGCGAATCTAAAATATGAGTGTTAGAGAACGTACAAATGGTTAACATTGTTCGTGTCATATCAGACAGAAAAGCAGTTCTGGGCTTTTTTTTAGCTAACTTAGTTGTTATTCTTGGCTGAACAACTCTAGGTTTTCAAAAGCCCTTTAAAATAAAATATGTACACAGTTTGGATTAAATAAAAATATAGTCACACTTTTTAATTAGCATGTTTTTGTGTTTTGCTTTGGTACCGTAATTGGTACAGAGAACCGTGGATTTTCACTGGTATTGGTACCGAATACTTAAATTTTGGTACCGTGACAACACTAGATGGAACTAATGACGTTTTTTTATCCATCCGACAGCAGCATCATAACACTGGCACCAGGTTCATGTAAATGCATGTTTAATGTCAGGAGATCCCTGAAGATCCACAGCACTTTATCCGACTGACAATGCAGAAAGACAACAGCAAATCTCTAGCGTCTGCAAGTTGAATTGAGAAAATAAGACTCTTTCCTTTCCTTTTTTATTTTGTCCCTTTAGACCAATCCTTCACACAAGTTGTTTCCCTCTTCACTCATATCTTTGTCTTATCTTAGACACACTTTTTTTTTAACCTTTGTCTAAGAGAAATCAGATATTTGGGTTGAGTTGTCAAAAAACTCTGAAGCGGATCTCAATGAGACCCAAGAGCATGGCGTTTTGGGACTTTCGTTGCAGTTCTTAGGACAAGCACCATACCTTTGTAAAGGCCAGTCCGAACATTTGGCTTAAAGTCAACATGAAATGGCATTCAAAACCCATTTTACTTCCATAATGGAAACATTTTCAACTGAAATAGGATAATTCAACAATAAAAAAAATGTAGGGCAGATTTTAAATATGTGCTAATAGACTGGCTAAAGCAGAATTCATACACTCTAAAAAATGCTGGGTAAAATACAACCCAGTGCTGGGTAAAATAAGGACAAACCCAGCAGTTGGGTTGTTTTGACCCAGCGGTTGGGTTACTACCCATAAACATTTAACCCAACCGCTGGGTCAAATCAGCCCAATTGCTGGGTTTGTCCCTAGTTTACCCAGCATTTTTAAGAGTGTACCAGAACAGATATTCTTGGGAGATATAATATAAATATATAGATATATATTATATATACCACAAAACCACAACACACACACACACTGCACTATAAGACAAAAAATGTGTATTAAGAAAGGGTAAAGTCTAACTTAACATTTTTGAAGTAGACGATCATTAAATACAATAAAACACTCAAAACAGTCATCGGGCCTACCGTTTGTAAACTGAAATAGCAGTTTAGCTTTATTACATTTTATGATAATGATGGTTTAAAAACAACATCATACTGGGCAGAAATCCATTAGTCTACATGTTTTCCTCCAAAATCGATTTCAGTTCAGAAAGGGCTGCAGAAAACTCTAAATATCCACCCACATGCACACATCTTCAACAGACAGAGGGTTTTACTGAACGCTTTTAATAAAGGAAATTCCCATAATATTTCCCAGTACCAAACAGCGCAACGGTGACGTCTGCCTTTAGTAATAATAGTTAATGGCGTCATACCTGCATCTGTTTGTGACTCTCCTACAGTCCCTCAACACAAACGCCCCCTACCAGCACTCTCAAAAGGTCTGCCAAACAATCCCTCGGATCTAAGATGGACAGTTTGGAATAAGATCTAGCACATTTCTACATTCTGACTCACTTCAATCGCATAATCTCCAGTTAGTCATCTAGCTATATCAGAGTGAGGTGCATACAAACTGGCACTAAGTTCCTAGGTGAGTCAGAAGAGCATGATGGAAGTTATCAAAGGAATGCTGCTGCACTGTTTTCCCCATGTGATTCGTAACCTCTTTTAGGAAAAATTAATTATTTCTGTCAGCAAATGTTGATATGTATATTGATATGTTTATATAAATACAAAACCAGTCCTAAATGAAAGAAAATAAGTTGACAAAAAGATTGAATCCAATATTTGGTGATAATATAGCATAATGAGAGATTTACAAGCAATTTTGAACGGAACACCAGAAGTGTGACTTTGTGCCATTTTGTACAAAATAAAAGCCTTTAAAAACAAACTCCCTGATTAAACATTAAAGAACACTAGTGTGATAAACAGTGCAAATATTCTTCAGTTTTTATTTAATATTGTGAAAATCATTCATAAATAATGCTTTTTTCACTCAAAAAAGAGGTGC